>BMAW01053059.1:201236-267466 GCA_019974015.1 Nephila pilipes
CTTATTACGAGAAAGAAATGAGCTATCGATTTGAAAACAAATGGACAATCGCAATATAGAAACAATTTACCAGCCGATTCTTTTTCATCTGTCCAAACGAGATTTCTTGCTTTCACTACAACAACTGTCAAACGTTCGGCCGTAGGAAGATAACTCAAAGAAAATAACAGTTCTCCGCAGCCAACCGGCTTCTGAAAGGAAAAGCACATAATGAGCACACACTATGGTCTTGACAGTTTTCCTTCGCCTGTCGATAATATTAGTGTTGTTATTTATTCTATTTGGATTAATGTACTTTTCGTACTCTTGGCATGGTTCTATTAGATATAGTTTCCCTCTCTCCTAAAATATTTGAAATCCTGGATCGACATTTTACTCCCCTTTCTTACGCAAAAATCCTTGCAGCTAGTATGATTATGTTTTACAAACTAAACATGTATGAAAAGGTCTTGTAGTATTTGGATTGAATGTTTCTTGGTACGTCATCTTTCGATCTAAACTTTAGATGAAAGTTAGATTGATTGTGTTTGTCTCTGTTACGTGACTCGAAAATACAATCTTTGTTTTGTGCAACGACGGGAGAATAGAAAAAGGAGAAAGATTATTTCGCTATTTTTGTTTCATGAATTCTTTTTTGAAGTAGGGAATCTTTGGTGTGAGATAAAAGAAAAAAATTAACGCTATTTATGGTACGATTGACCATCTGAGCTCCTAGATGATTTCGAATAACTGCATTTAAAAAAATTATCATCATTAATTTGCTTCTTATTTATTTTTGAGTAACTTCTTGCTAAAAAAAATGTTTTTCTATAGATATTATTTTCCACCAAGCGATTTTTCTGATCTACTTTTCCACCACTCCACAGTGTCTTCTTACAATATCGTCTGATGGAATAGCTAACTCGAATTTAAAATTCTGTAACAAATTTTAGAACAGAAAAAAATTAGGATTTGAATAAATATAATTTTGAGATATATATTTGAATTTAATTTATGTTTTCTTGTCCACGCTAAGAACTATTTTTGGTTCGAGTGTTATTAATTTCATGAATTGTGTGAGTATATATATATATAAAATTAAAGTAAGAGCAATGTTGATTTACTTAAATTTTCTCTATTTTATATAATTTTCTATTTTTCTTACATGTCTTAGTTATAAGAAAAAATGACAATGAGCACATTTTAACATCTTCGGTTTTTATAAAAGGATATTACGTTGGATGTTGATTAAATTTCAATTTTGATATCGGTATCATAGAATCCTCCAAGATTTCAGGTTCTATAGAAAATTTTTCCTTTCTTGTAGTATTTTTGAATGTGCTTCATTAATTACGAGCGCTTTCAAATTTTTGTATCGTAAATTTCATTTAAATATTTACTGGGAATATAATTAGGAATTCGAGATTCAAGATATCAGGCTTATTATAATTCGAACGTTAATTGTAGACTTTTGAAAAAGCTTCTTTGATTGCTTGACATTTCTTCAATTTCCGGTAAAATAATGGATCGCATTTTTATGAAAGTTGCTTATCTTTACGAGTATGATAACAGAGAAAAATCATAAAGTAAAATATTAGCTACAAATATAAAAAAAAACCAGAAGTTCTTTAATAAATAACATTTCTTAGTATATCAACAAATCTCAATGAATCATCATGGTCCTACCGCAGAAAAGAGCATCATTTAAAAATAAACTTTGAATATCTTCGCCTAAGAAAAGAACGGTCTCATCTGAAAGGAAAAGCTGTCAAGAAAACCGTTATTGCGTTAACGTTAATGGGAAACTTGAAAAGCTTTTATGTTGTTTCCTCTGAAAAGGCGTTATGGTCGCTGATTGAGGACTCTAAGTAATTTACATTAACCGGAAATCTATTAAGAGTAGGAGTTATTTTTAGAAACATCTCGGGGAGAAGACGTATTGAAATCTTCACTTGCGTTGTTCTTGTGAGGTGAAAATTAAATATTCGCACTATCATTGGCGTTTTTTTCCTCCATCGCTTCAAATGATAAATAGGAATAGTCTTGGCAGCGAATAGGCAGTATAGCTAATGGAATTTCAGACGCACTGAAATGTTTTTGACGTGTAAATTTAATTAGTCTCATTAAGTTTTCTACTCTTTGAGCTACTTATCATTTTTGGCGTAATTAGTTGCAAAATATTAAAATTGCTGAGAAAAATGAAACTATCTAATATGTATTACACAAAGAGAATGTTATTTTTCAGCTGTTTATTACGTACATTTAAAATGAATTAGCTCATACAACATAATTCTTATCTTCCTTCGTGTATAGGTTAGGTTAAATTACGTAATTAGAAATTATTTTTAAAATCATTCTTAAATGTAGCAACTAAGACATTAGCTAGATCTGATTAGAAAATTTTGATATTTTCATGTTAATTGTCAGCGCAACAACTCCATTTAAAGGTATGAATATCAAGAAGTTTTCCTTCGATTTGCTCTGCAGTTAGAAAGATATGAAAAAAGTTGCACAATATAAAATGCGTAAAGTAGAGCTATTACTCTAAGTTTTTCTGATTTATGAAATTTTCTAGTGCAATTTGAAAATACTTGTGAATTTACACATACCTTTTAAATTATAAATATTTAGATTGTCTTCAGAAAGCTATAAACTTGTCCTTCACTTCCAATAATTTTCAAGCAAAAATGAAGAGATTACTTCCTTTTATATATATATTCGAAACGTATAGGGAAAATATTATTAGTTTTATTTTTTATTGGCTTTTAATCTAAGGCATGATATAATTACTTTCATTTGTATATGAATTAAAATATAAACTGATATAAGAATCTTTTACAGTCTTCTCCTTTTGCTCTCCCAAGTAAAAATACTACTTTAAAATTTATTGAACAATGACATTAAAACCCAAATGAAATCATATAGAGTTGCTAAAATGCGGGAAATTATTGATTTCTACTGATGTATTTGAGAAGCGATTTGCTTAAAATACCTACCCAAACGAATTTAATTGGTTTGACTGACTATTATATTTTGTATTTGTTGTTATAACTACTTATGTATTGATAATTTGTGTTTTTAACAGGTATAAATAATTTTAATGAGATATTAAAATCAAAACTAAACTTGATTTTATATATAATTCACTATTATTCATTATATTATGTTGATTTTGAAATAAAATAATTATATTCAAGTAAGACAAGAATCTTTTAAACTGACAGAGAAAAAAAGCATAACTTTAAAAGAATAATTTCAAGTTATATAAGTGAAAAGTTTTACTTAATTAGAAAAATAAAAAAATACTTTGATCAACCGAAGTTCTTTTCATAATGGAGGTTTTTTTTTCTTCTCGAAGTTTAGTGTAGAGAAAATATAACATAAATGTCATGCTTACTCTTTTTGAATCTATTAGTGGCAACCATGCATTGTACACATCTCTCAGATCCACGTTTACAAGTTTGAGTTCAATTTGACCAAGCAATGTATTACTAGACTTGTCACACGTATAAGCAATACATTTTAACGTTCGCTCCTGTAGCGTGTTTCTCGGAGCATTGAACACAAATCTTTCATTATATTCAGGGTTGGTGTTATCACGGTGCAGCTATGAAAGAAAAATAAACATATTAATACAGGAGTTTATTTTTAAAAATATCTATCAATAGGAGCTTTTCAGTTTAAAAATTGAATACATATATGGTTATGTTAATTTGTACAACTCAATACTTTTGCTACTATAATTAAGAAAATAAATTTTACGATAGAGACATATTGTATTATTTATGACATCACAATTGGTGTTTTTCTTCTATAAAACGTATTTTATTACTCTAAATATAAAAGGAATTACAAAAGTAAACCTTCAACTGAGGAAGAGATACTTAAATAAAATTGAGATAAATATCGTTATATTTACCTCATCATTAATCGATGTCTTACACTAATTCCAGACTCGGCGCATCACTTTCAGCGTCAGAGACCCCATTATCTCCTCTACAAGCAATTTAAGCTGAACGCAATTAATCTCTCTCATTTAATCTCTTCTCTAGATCGCTTTGAGAGGAATTATATATGTATAAAAAACTGGGAGATACGGCTCATTTTAATTCTTTGTTATTGTTACTTAAACTTTTGGGAAATTTAGCATGGAATTTTACTGGAAGTAAAAAAATTAGAAGAAAATAAAATCATACAAAAGGTTACATTAAAAACGAGAATAAACCTCACAATTGGACAGATTTTTTTTTCGTTGCTAAAAAATTTAAAGTACTTCATTTAATTAAATGTTTTATTGGTTTTTTTTTTCCACTGAAATTTTTTACTAACTTTTTCACTGTATTGTTACTTTTTTTCTTTACAGTATTGATTGATACACTCGAAAACGTTTAATGTATCATTAATTTGGCAACTTTTCAGTAAAGCTCATATGTGTGTGTGTAAAATATATTTAAGTTCAAATAAACTATTTTAATATAAAACTTTTTTTATTTAAGTTATTTTATTGTTTATTTATTTTATAGATTTTACAGTTGTTATTGATGTAACAATATTTTTTTGCTAATTTATAGACGAAATTAATTTCTGGTGAATCTTTCTTGTTACAACAAATTAATTTTTAAACTACAATTATACAAATGTATATATATATATATATACATTTGTATATAGTGACAAATAAATAATTAATTGTAATAATCAATAAGTCTCTTTAAGGTTCTTCAAGTTAATTTTCTTTCAAGTTTATAATTTATTTTGCTATACTTTTTATGCCATCTAATTTATATAACTTGTCACTCACAGTGATAGAGATATTTGACATTTATAAAAGCTTGGTAACATGAAGTAAATAACAAATAAGCATCATTTTGATTTAATATTTACTTACAAAATTTAAACAAACACATCTCATCACGTTAAGCATAATAATTGAATAATCGTATTCATTAGCGAAAAGAATACTGCATTATGTATATTAATTCATCGAAATCTATTTTGCTGATTTGTTTATTGTCTTTATTGTTAGATTTGTTTCAAATATCTATTGACGATGATTATTTATTCTTGTTATTCATCCATTGTCTCTAAGTACCGATTCCAAGTAATTCTCAGTTAGAATTTTAAAGCATATATTTCAAGCTTTAGTAGTTTACGATGTTTTTGAGTTTAAAGTAATAGAACTTAACATTGAAAGATTACATATGAGAACTTTTTTTTTTTTTTCAAATTTAAGATTTCTTAAAAATTGCTTCCAGTGTTATCTTTATAATTATGGTTTTACACCAATCTTCATCCTAATACAATGGATTTAAAATAATGTGCTTAATGCTGTTAAGATACCTATATTATTTAAGTAAAGTTTTTCCTATAGAAACACTTTTATTCATTGAAAAATAAATCTATATTTTTATATTTACATTTTGCCAGTTTGGGTCTATTACACCCGGTCTGGCTTGTATTTATTCCAAATCAGAGTTTTCCAAATCACGGGTTGCGAACCGGTACGGGGTAGCGATAAAAATTCCGAACATCTTGCCTTTGCTTTATGATATCATAACTCACAAAGCGATGAGGAGTATCTGTGATATCACTCGTTTTTTGAATAATTTAAGTTTGACCTTACAAGGCAATAATGTTACTTTTTAAAATGCAATATAATGTCGTAGACGATATGAAAGAACTCAGTTTGTAGTCACGTCATGCGGAAGCTAGCAATTTCAAAGCTTTTATAATGCTAATAAAATAGTATAATACGTATAATGTGACTTTAATGCCGGATGATATTTCAACTGCTATCAAAGAACCTTTGCCAAGCTTCAAAACGATTCTTAAGGAATGTTGTTAAGTTTGGAAAACAAGGACCTAAACCAAAACCAATACTCTTCTAATACTAAACCAAAAACAATTTCTAATACTACATGAAAACAAATACTTTTTTCAAATACTAAATCAAAACTATAGCTTTTGTAGTGTCTGAGATAAAGTGTATGTTTAAAAACATTTTTGATTTGAGGGCAACGCACCACGCATGTTGAAAGTTTTGTTTCCCCTGTGTATTTATGTAAATATATACATTTTAAAGGAATCCTTCTACCTTGGTCTGTTTTATTGAGAAGAAGGGAAAATACTACAGCTTTATTTAATTTATCTTTACGTTTATTAAAATAGACTGCACATATATGTTACAATTCCTCCTCACCACCAACGCCTCCTAACCCTCTTACAGTCCTATCTCTTGTTCGTATAAATGAATTAAATATTTAAAAGCTTGAAAAGTAACAGAATTTTTGTATTTACAAATAATGGATATACTTTATATCCATTATTCTCAATACATTTTTCTGATAATAAACAAGATTTTAAGTACATATTTACATGTCCTTTGCAAAAAAAAAAAAAAAAAAAATTATCTTACAAATGAAAATTATAATTATAAAAAATTATAAGAATGAAGTGCGCCTAGTGTTTGGAGGGCATTTTTATCACTGTTCTTTTTTTACGTTCCGATATTTTCTGGTTTTTTACCTGCTGCAACTATCAGTTTTTTCTTTATTATTACTGGGATACTTTTTTCAACAATTCTATGAGTTTTAGTTAACTTTTTTCCAAGTTCTTTTAGATAAAGGCATCTTTTGTATAGTTTATTTTGATTGCAAGAAGGATTAATATGCATAAAAAACAACAAACGCAGCCAAAAATTGCAGCCAGGTCAATTATATTGTAAACTCACAAATCATCTCTTACTTCTTCCTTGCAAATATACGCGGAGCTAATTTATTAGCAGTGTTTCACTTTTTACTTTTTCTTATTTTCGTTATAATATGAAATTATATCTGGTTTCTCTTCTTTCTCATTTGAAACTTTAGCCTCAGGGAGCATAGTTGAAAGGAGGATTATAGATTTATTCTTTTTCGACCTATATGAAACACGAGTCATATCCAATTGACAACCAAATAATGAGGAAAATAATTTTCTACCAGGTGATGGCTATCGGTTCTTATTTGAAATACAAACCACCCAAAGTATTATATTTATTCTTATGAGTATTTCTATGCATATTATTGATATGGGATGATTAGAACAAGTCTAGTAAAACGTCATTTTTTTTTAAAGCAACTCTATGCGTCTGAAAAAGTTATAAAGTAAAGACATTTATATATTTCAGGAATGCATAAAAATAAGTTGTCTTAATTAAAACTCATGAAAGATACCAGGAAATAAATTATAGAAGTGGGTCGGTTAAATCTTTTCAGGGTAGGAATGATAAGCTGAAGTAATACAATGGTATTGCATTTGAGACACTCAAAAATTTATATTATAGGAATATATATTTTTAACAAAATAAACTGTAGTAACTAAGAAACTATCACGCACACTAGCATAAAGCTAATAAAGTAGCTCAAAATATTAAAAGCCGAGCTTAGGTATCTTACATACACAAAAGTCTAATATAACATTGAAACAAAAAAAAAAAAAAAAAGTCTTTTAGCCTTTTAACATAGTTCTTTTAGAAATCTGTGAATAATGGGCCCGTGACAGTAATTACATGACTGAAAGCAGATAAAATATTCAAACAGAGATATAATATATATTTGTAACAAATATTAAAAGGATTTTATAATTTAGAAACAAACGGATGTTAAATAAAATCACAGATCTGCTAAAAGACACACGACCCGAAAGCAAAACGTATTTATGAAATTTTTTTAAATGTTCAATGTTGCTTTGAATAATAAAAAATGTAATTTGCATGAAAATGAAATTATTGATTCTGTAATTATTAAATTTTCTCACATCCAAAAATACATCTAACGCTAATATCTTTCCAAAAAAAAAGGAAATAAAAGTACGAAATAGAAATTTATCTGAGTAAAGTTCCGTGAATTAAATATCTGAGGTCAAGAAACGGTAAAAATGTAAAGTGTTTATAAAAGTGCTAAAGTTGAAAATGTGAAAACATTATGTGTCAACGAGAATTAAAAGTCAGAAGCCCGAATTTTATGAAATAGCAATACAATCATAGCTTTAAACGCTAAAACAGGGAATGAAATGTTAGTTTTGAAGACCGTACATCAAACTCAACGATTCACAATTTGGATTTTTATATAACAAAATTGGAATTTAAACATGATTTATTAGAAGAGTAAATGGAAAGAAAAACATTATTATAACGCTGAGAACCTCATTAGTTACAGTACAAAAAGGAAATCTTTAATTTAATTTGTATATTTATTATTTTTTCAAATAAAAATTCCTCATACTTAAATAAAAAAGCTTTACAAATCATATAACCCTATTTATGAAGTATGTATTATAAAAGACTGTAATGATTTGAAAATTAGTTGTATATAGCATGCTTTTTATGGTTACTAATTTCCTAAATTAAATTTTAGTCATTATGTACTTGGAATATTAAAAATTCTGTTCATTCTAATTCTTATACTTTACAAATTATAAACATCATAATTATTTTTTGTACATAACTATCGCCTAAGATAAGTATACAGTTAGAGATATAGCTATCCCTTTTGAAATCTTAATTGAGGGGAAAATTAACATATTTTAATAATTTCCAATCTTTGCCTCTAAGACATTCCCTGAGTTTTGTGATATTCCCTAAACACAACTGTTTACCAATTTTTTCTGGTAAAATAGAGTCTTTAATCTGGATTCTTGCGTAATTGTGATCAGAGGAGACAAATGATCTCAAGGATACTATATCTCAGTTCAAAACTCTTAACAGAAAAAATTCGTAATATGCTTTATCTGGATATGAGGTTAATAAATACCGATAAAAAACATAAGATCCTGCCTGTATACATTGATTGAAACCTTTCTCTTGAGGAAAAATAAAATCATTGCTCAAATCCGTCTCAGAAGGAAGTCTGTATTTAATTTTGAAATATTAAAATTGAGATTTTTTTTTCGTATTGGATGATTTGATGAACTTTTACATCTAAGTTGTTAAAGACAGCTGTTCCCTTATTTATGATTCCAAAGCAAAAATAACTATTCGCTTAGATACTTAGTGCAATTATAATTGTTGAAGTAATTTCAGTCGCCGCTTTTCGCATGCCTCGTTCCCTTAACAAGGAAAACCTTTTGTCGATAAGAAAACTAATAAACAGGAACATGATTAACAGGCTAAAAAATTATCTGAATTAATTGATTACCGCTGTCTGCATGATGGAAGATTCGTCTGGGAGCAAGCTGACACGTATGTAGCTGTCCACCTTAGCTGCAGCTGTGTCGAATGCCATCAGGTTCCGGGCCTTCAGGATCATTACGATAAGCTCTTCCGTTTTGCTGTAACAGAGGTTAGAATTATTGATAGCTAATTTGCATGCTTACAAAGATTGTTTTCTTCTCTTCAATTAACGTGTCTTGGAAGGAAATGGGGGTAAATAGAAATGAAAGAAAAAATGAAGTGAAAATGAAGGGATAAAAGAATGTTAATTGAAAAAGCAAAGAAAAGGCAGCGTGACAGATTTTACTAAATCGTTCAAATCATACTCGTTTTGTATTCGAAATAGTATAAAGGTAAAATAATTATTGTTTACATTGTTACCAGTTCTTGAATAAAATATTGCTATGCTTAAAATCTTTAAATTAAAACTGTGCTATTAGATTTTAAAGAAAAAAAAAAGACTCTTACTCGGACACCTTTTTAACTGCAAAAATATTTCGATAGTAACACCTCTTATTGATTTTATCATATCAAAAAACTGTTTTAACGTCATTAAGTCTCAGCAATATGTCACCTTTTGAAAATAAGTTTAGTATGAATTTTTTCTTCACTCCTAAAATTTTTGTTAATGTATAATTTCACTCTTATTTGCTTATTTTGATACCTTTGAGACGACATGTACCATCAGTGGTACATGACATATAATATCTGCAGCCATCGTTCACCTTTGGTGGTACACTGTTGTATGTTGACTTTATGTGCTATAAAATCAACGTACAGTATTTTATGTGCGATAAAATCAACCGCGAGTTTACGTAAAGTTTTTAAGTTGATAGCTAAGTGTAAGTTTTTGACTTTTGAAAAGTTTGTGGCCTCCAACGTATTAATTATTTATGTTGATTTCTTATTTCAATTATATTCTTTGATTACTTGCTTCAAACAATTCGTGTACCTTTATTTGATATTTTTTCTGTCTTGATGCATTGATTTTTGTCGGTACAACTTCATTTTTATGCATTTTGCTTCTTATTTAATAAAAATTAGAAATACATTTTATTTAAGTATTTATTTAAGGACTCCCATTAAAATTTTTTCATTGTCTCCCGTATGTATGTGTCTGCATGTAAAGGGAGTATATTTAAAATGTTATTATAGAAAAAAAAAATTCCGGAAATATATTATCATTAATATAATACATGCGAATCTCCTTAAATTTAAGAGTTTTTCCCATGCGTACACTGTATGCTGTATTTCATCTCTTACATTTTAATTTCAAATGGATTGTAAACTTTGTACATTATCGCAAAGAAATTAAATGTTTTTATTGAATGTTTATAAATATAAAGGGCACATGCACGGATATTATATTAATAATGGGATAATTTAGAGGAAGTTAAATTCAAGTTATAGTAAATTTCATTGTATTAACTCAAAATGGAATATTACATAATGTAGCTATTTTAATTTAACTGAAAGAAGGACACTATGTAATATTGAAATTCGTTGAATTAACTCAAAATGTATTGATCACAAGATGTCACTTATTTGAATCTTCATTCTAATATGAAATGTAATTCAGTGTCTAAATTACTTTTCCCGTGATATTTTGGTTTTCTACCCATTTGACAAAACTTCTCTTACTAGACCTTTTTATAATTTTCATAATTGAGTTGTAAGTAGTCATATTTTCTCTGTTGGAAAAGAGATAAATGGTTTATTGATGCATTTATTTTTGACGTTATACAATTTGTTGAATTTTTTCCTTTTTTTGGTATTTTTGAATAATTCACAAATTTGAACAGAGAAACACGCAGATCCTTCATTTGTCATAACTCTTATTATAGTTGTTATCATAAAATCAACAATTTTTAGTGCTCTAAACATATAATAGTTTGCATTGATTATTTTCTCATTTATGGTTTCCATAGTGAACAAGTAATAACAGTATAAAACTTTTGTTTCTTTCAACTACTATAGATTCCTTATGTTCGAATGTTGCTATTGGCCATTTTAGGTAGTCTGAAAATATTAAATTTTCTTTGATAAAAACGTTAAATATTTTTATTACGATTTGGGTCTTAGTTGAAGTATATTTTGAATCACTGTTATACAATGTCGTAAGAAGTTGCCATTTTAAAAAAAAAACTCATTAAATTATCTGTTTTATTACATTGATTATTCATTAACTTAATTTGTTATTTTGAAAGCTTCAACACTGAAATTTAGTTTTGTCACTATCCAGGTAAAAAGTGTTTCAAATTATACATTTTTTTATATATTCCAGACGAATCCTACATTCAAATAATACACAGTTCAAAAAATTAAAAAGGATAAAAAGAAATGTAGAATTTTTTTTTGAAAAAAAGTTCTATGCAAAGTTTTGCAAATAACAGATTCAGCCACTCAAGGTGCGCTTTTTTTTATAATTATTATGAAATTACTAAATTAAATATAAGAATTAAATTTAACCATGAAATATCGAGAAACGGACAATAGCATATTTTTCTGGTATTAAAATTAAAGAAAATAATAAATTATTAAATTTATTATATTTAAGATAAATGTAATTAAAATTAAAGCAAATAATAAATTATTAAATTGAATATATTTAAGCTAGATGTAATTAATCCTGAAGCAAACGATGAGAAATTGAAAAGTGATCTGTTTCGCCAAAAGTGATCCGGTCAGCCAAAAGTGTTCGAACTAAAACAATAGCCCCTTAGGTGGCTACTAACTTCTTCTTAGCAAACACAAAATAAAAGAGATTTTAAGGGAAAATTATTACGTCTTCATGCACGGTAAAGCGCCAATTTTTGTCTGTGATAAAGATAACAACGAGGGTAATACCAAAAGTAAGGCATTTTATTTTTTAGAAATAAAAAAACTGTTATTTTCAATAATGTAAACATTGTTTTAAACCTTGAACAATTATATATATTTTTTACATAAACGCCATTTCGGGCGATGCATTTTTGTAGGCACTGCGGCAGTTTTTGAAAGCCCATTTCACTTTCGCCACTCAAGCGTCTTTGAGTGACTAATTTTGCATTATAAGCCTCAACATACATGTTGATAATAAAAAGCCTTCTTTGGGAGAGTTATAAATTCATCACTAATATTTCATGCATTATTATGGATTCTAATGAAGCAAATGTTTTTTCGCTTCCTACCTTATAAAAACGCGAAAATATTAGAATTTATTCATAAATAACAATATAAATTAGATTGAAAATAAAAAAATACAAATGGAAAAAATCAGTTTTCATTCCATTTGGAAGATGAAATCAATTACGTAGCGGATATGAATATTTGCAAAAGAATCAAATATCTGCTTATCAAAACGAGCTTTTCCAGTTCGGAATCGCTTATCCTAAACGTTTACAGTCTCTTTAGGGATTCGTACACTAATCGTTTATCGTACGAAGATCTTCCTGTCCTAAGAACTACTCTCTGCGTCTCCTCAATTTGCTGTTTTTCTGATTTGAAGTTAATTATATAGTTCCCCTGGATTCATTCTTAATTTAAGTCTGGCCCATTCTGCATTGTTTTCTCTTTATCCCTTCTTACAGTCCAATCTTGTTCGGTAAGCGTTTTCAGCAAGATTTTTTTCCAGATTGGCTTTTGGAATCTCGTCCGTTCGTTTGTTCGTTAGTTTTTCTAAATAGGGAACCCTATCAGGAATTGGGAGGGTGTGTTGTTAGCCCTGTGTGTTGACAAGCAGATTCGATTGTTCGTGAACGAGTGTGGCGGAGAATTCCCAGTACGAAGGCGCTCCTGCGAGTCGGGTATTCCGGTGATTCTTTCGGGCTTCTACCTCTCTCTCTCACTCACTCTCTCTCTCTCTCTCTATATATATATATATATATATATACCTTTTCGAAACATAATGTTACGGAAGGTTATACAACAGGGAAAACAGAGAGGGTAAAACGATCTTGAATAATTCGGAACAGCAAATAATAGGTTTCTGGCGACCATCGACTCGGGCGTTCATGCTCTTTTTAATGAATTGGTTCGGATTCCCAATCCTAGCTGCAGAAGAGCCACAGGGAGAAGGCTTACACCTTCCTTCTATTTGGTCCTGAGTCACCCGTCTGGTTTTTTTAGTTCTTTACAATAACTGTCAGCATTTATTGTGATTCAACAAGCCATGAAATTGACGAACAATATCCTCTTTCGATCCCAAAACACAATACGATTATCAGCAAATTCCGTACACCAGTTGCTGACGTTTTTTGCATTCATACACAATTTGCCACACACCTCCGTCAGTTGAAGAAGACTTTTAATCGGTTTAATGTCTTTCTCACTCTAAACCAGAATGGAGCTACGGCACTTAGCGTTATGCGGAAACTATATTACAAAAAAGTTGCTAAACCAAGACTGAGCGTCCCTAGGGAACTGCACGCAGGCTTATTCGGAAGCAAACACAACAGTGTTGCCAACAGCCAAGGTAGCAGTTTTCCTGTGTCTCCAATGCTTTGGAGATTTTATTTTTAAAATTATACTCATATATGCTTTTTTAAATAAGGGTGGAGCGACATGTAACATTATTTATGTACAAATGCATTTTTATAAATATGACACAGCACAAAGAGAAAATAATGATCCAGCAATATGATTTAGGCGAATCAGTAGTTTGAAACGCTATTATAAGGATCGGCCAAACGCAATCGATTGTAGCGGAAATCTTTGTCACGTTCTAAGACATCATTTTCAGACTATAACATCCATAATTGGAAACTGGAAATATCAGACGGAAGTCAGGACAAAAGCCATTGTATTCTTGCAACAACATCATAATGAAGTATGGTTGGTATTTATGGGTAACAGCCTGAAGAAAACACAGTACAAAAGCTATTTTATTGTAATAGTACCTTCAAAGATATTTTTGGAAGCTGCTCGAAACTGGCATCTTCCAGTTGGATTGTATTCTTGCAAACATATGTTTTGTATATCTTATTCTATGGATTCCCATCTATCCATAAAAGATGGACACAAGAATATCATATTTCAGATAAGAGATGATTGAGCAAAGATCTCTTTACAAACGAATCCGACTTTAGTTGGCAATCTGACAACAAATAGCTTATAATCTGAAGAGAACAAAGTAATCGGAATAATCCACTATTTGTGCATGACAGTGTCTGATTAGGGCAAAACGCGATGTTGGTATGGGTAGGTATCTCTAGCAATGATCATGCAGACCTGAATTAGGAATTGGTCACAGATAGCTCAGCGATTTAAGGATTATATCCTAAAATTTGTTGGGGTCCATTATCGTGGATGAATTTCTTACCATGACCGATAATGCTAGCTACATTGGATTTGGCTAGAAGCCGATTTCCTTTTCTGATGACGGATTTTTTTGGATGAATTGGTCAACATATTTCTCAGGCGTAAATCGAATCGAACACGTCTGAAAATTTGTGTAAACATTTTTAGTCGCTTATCATCTGCAGAAACAAATCAGAATTTGGAGTACTCTATCCCATTGGACTGAGAATGAATACTCTTGTCTTTCCCTTGTAATCTCATTCATTTAATGCTTCATAAATGCACAACATAGTTTTAAGTCAAAGAAGCAATTCTGTTTAATACGAGAAAAGAGTCATTTTAAGATGACAAGTTGCTCGTTTTATTTCGTTTTTATGATATGCTCAAACTATGCCCATTTTGTTTTCAGAACAAGTGCATAAACTGTAACTATTCCTTATTTCGAATATGCTTTTTCTTTTTCTCATATCTTTTAAAATTAATGAATCAAATGTCGGTCAACAATTTTTATCCAAAATTTTTAAAATTTAAAATCTGGATTCTCAGTAATTGTTTTGAGCTGTATAGTTATTTAATCCAAGTACTGAATTCTTAAAAATAATATCAAATTTTTAAAAAGTTGATAACTTGAAAAAAAGTAATAATATGTAATAATATAAAACTAATTCAGTATTACCTTTCAATAAATTTGATCAATAAAGCGTTATAAATTTCTTTGAGTATAATAGGAAAAAAATTCTTTGGACTTTTTCTTATTTGGAACAAAACCCGATAGATTTTTATCATTGACAAAAAAAAAAAAAAAAAAAAGAATTGATATTATATACTCTCCTTTTCTGATTGAAAAACTTATATTAACGAACACAAATCTTCTAAGAATATTGGCATTCGCTGAATTACTTTGAAGATTACTGTAGAAAACTTTATTTAATACAATATTTCTTAAACAAATGCCGTGAAATTATTTCGTTGTCATAAATATTTATCCCAAGACTTCCTTATTCGTCTTTTTTTAAATATGTTTTGTTTTGAAGAATATATTTAGTTATACTTAATTTATTTCAATAAATATCCTAAGTAGGCATTTTGTTCGAACACAGCCTTCAAGAAAATTGTAAGTAACCGCGCTCAATTTCCTTCTCTTCTTTCAAAGTGATTTTTATGGTCCTTTTCTTGGCCGAGTTCCAAACGCGATATCACGTGTTTGAAAAGAAATGATGCCGGATACGATCCTTATCAAGACTAAAATTTCTATTTGTGGTTTACTCTTTTTTTTTAAACTTATTTCGATGACAATCTTACAGAAATGTAACAACGTCCTCGAAATATCAGAATCATGCGAGGTACTTTTCACTTTGAGTGCATGCCCATTCTCAGAAAATTTTTTGTGAATTCAAATTAGTTTCAAGTTATAAAGTGAATTCATTTCCATGAGTTATTAGTAAAAAAAAAATTCATGGAGAATGAAGTTGAGAATTGCACTCACGTAAAAAAAAAAAAAGACCTTTCAAGATTTGATAGTTAAGAGTTTTTTCTTAATACCTAAAAATTATGTTTTAGGAACAAAGAAAATGTTTTCAGAAAGAAAATAATTAACAGTTTCAGTGTGCATTTCTGTACAGTTAAATTTCGATGAATCATATTTTTCGCATGAAACTTTAAGCTCGATATATAGATATTTCTCTGTATATGTTCTATTTCCCATTTTCCATTGCATTTAAAAAACAGTTCACTTTTGACTGGTTTGACAGTTCAGTATTTGATGCGTTGGTTGTTTCCTTGATACCTTTCTAAGGCGATTGATAACATTGCCAAAGCTAATGATACCTCTTAAAACCTCTATTTGACTTAGATGTCATTTATTAACACATTCTTCTAGTTCTACATAGAAGGTTTCATTCTCTAAGTTTTTACATAAAAAGTTTTAATTACTTCTTCTTCATTTCTGAATTCTTTGTTAAAATAAATATATAAATAATGACAAACAAAAATCAGTATAAGTAATTGAATGAATTTTTAAACATATTATATTCACGCTTTCGAGCCTATTTTGTTGCATTTTTCTCCTATTAAATAGTTTGTGTTACTTTGCATTAGAAATTATCACTTCAGATTACGAAGTTCGTATCAAAGAGTAGACGATGAAAGAAGAATATGAAAAAAGTTCGTTTACTTTGTATGAAAAGTTCATATATGCAATGGGTCCTAATTTGATTACTGTTATAATTTCTTCATGATTAATAGGGAAAATATTTACTTATACGAATTTTCCCAGAATTTAATAGGAAAAAAGATAAGAAACATTCAGTTGAAAACATAAGCATATGCTATTTAAATTCATATAAATAATTACGGGAAGAACTATTAAATATTTTAAAGGTTTCAATGGAATTTATGTCAGAAATTATGAATATTCTATCTTAAAGATCAGATTTGATTGATTGCTTATTAACGAGGCGGAATAACACGAAGGCTATTGGCGATGGACCTCGTAATTGTAAGCCTAGATCATGTGAAGAGGATGACACCTCAACTGGCACCACCCTTTCCAAACTCTCACACCACGCGTTAGGGAAGACTTGGAGTCTCGGCATATTTAACTTGCATCAGTTCTGCTGTACGGAGGGTCTTCAGTGGTATAAGGACTTAACCCACTGCTCCACGGAAACAACGCCCACCTTGAGTTAGTGACTATGGCCTCTAGGCTACCGTGGTGGCAGTAATGATCGGAATTCTAAAGTATAGCCTGAATCGCCAACAGGTAAATTTTAAAGTTAATATTCCGTATAAAAAATATCAATCTCATTTAAATAAACTTGGATAAATACAGAATATCCTCATGCAAAAGCTGCAGTATCCTTGAAGAAACAGCATTCATAAATTTCTAAAAATTCATTTTTGACACTTTATATAAATATTTATATCAGTTCTCAGAAAATTTATATGAGCATGCATTTTAAATAAGGATTAAATTATATTTCTAAAATTATCGCAAAATTTCTGAGGAAGCTATATATAACTGTATATAAGACTGAAAAATTTACTTCGGTTTTTTCAATGAAAATATACATTGATTCACAGTAAGAATCCAGACTTTAATCTTTTTATTTTAATCGTGTACAATTTAATATGATTCGAAAATGTTGTTTGTAACATTATATCGTAATATCACATAAATTAGTCTCTTTTACAATTATGCAGTGTCTTCAGATCTTATAAATAAATTTTTACTCCTCTCAGTCATTTGTTTTTATTTCTTAAAAGCAAATTAAATATGTATATTTCTACACTGGTGTCCAAAAATTAAGCATTATTGGTATGTATAAAGAACGAATTCTAAGTCGGATGGGAGGGAAACGTGATATGTGAGTGTAAAATGGTTGTAAAATGAAAAAAAAAAACGTGATAAAATAACTTTATTATTTAACGAACGAATTCGAACGAAAACTGCATAAGCAGCATTCACCTTCAGTGAAAAAGAAGTGAAATAAAAAATGATGCTCTGCAGTTTCATAAGGTATGTAGTCACCTATGATAGCCAGGCACACTGCACACTTTTTTTCCATACCTACAATGACATTGTGGATGAATTATGCTCTTTTACGTTCTGAAACAGAGCTTAGAAGTGCGGAAGGGCTGCAAGTTGCCTCCCATGCATGATAGGATTCAGATCAGTTGAACGAGCATACCAAAGGGCGCGTTGGATATTTTTCCTTTCAAGGAAGTCCTCGATAAGGTTGTCATGGTGACAAGGCGCGTTATCATTCATAAATATGAACTCATGACCGACAACACCTAGAAATAGGCGAATATAAGGCTCAAGAACTTCATAACAGTATCTTTTAGCAGTCATAGACTCCAACTGAAAGATAAGAGATCTGTTTGGGCGTCCAGCATGATGGCTGCCATTGACAGAAAATTTTCCGTGATGTTTCCCGGTTAAAAACGAGTTTGTCATTTCGCTATCCGATGAGCATCATTGTTCAAACTAAAGCGAAATTCAACACAGAGCATCACATTGGCCTATTGTCCCAAACCTCAGTTTAAACGAGCGCGTTTATACGTAAATACGAAGGGAATGCAAGCTGCTGATTGTCTGACATAGAGACCAACATGATTGAGTCTTTTGTAAACAGTTTGTCTGGAAACTAGTACTTCTGCGACGGCTGTAATTGTTTCAAAAACTTGAATGATTACATATTTAGATTTCAAAAGACTTCATTTGAACTTACGAAGTTTTAAAAGCTATAATCCTATTTGATATCAAGAAGTTAATGCCAATTCGAATTGTTTTAATTTGAGTTTGATGAATGTAATGCATCTCATATTTGTTAAATAATAATTACAATAAGTCATCTGAAAGAATTATGCAAAGTGTTATTAATGAATTTCTTAAGTAATTTTTTTGACTTTTTAAAAAAGTACTTGCTGGAACTTGAATTCTACATCTCTCCTGTTGCAGTTCATTCCATAATTACTTTAAACCTTCTGATTTAACAAATTTTGAAAACAAAACTTGAAAATTTCTTCTAACATAACAAACCTACTATCTTTTTTGACTATTTTAAACTTTACCCAATCACTAAAATTTAGTTAAACCTTACTGAAACTACGTTTTCCTTCCAGAATAATTTCCTTTTAATCTAAAATCAAAGTTTTTCCTGATATATTGTAATACACAGAAAATATGTTTGAAAAAAAAAATATAAATGCACTATGATGTTGAAATCTCAGACTAATCTTTTCTTCGTCATAGTAAAAAATATTCAAATTCAATTTCGAATAAATTTATATTTAACGGTAAAATAAAAAATTTGTTCTTGTCCTTAAAAGTGATTAAGCACTCTCCAAAAACTTTTCAACTTTTCTTTTATTCATGAGTAGAAAGCATAAACTGTCCAAGAAGAAAAATGAAAGATTAATTTTAAAAGAGTTTCATCTGTTTAAAAACATATTAAATCGGTTATATCAGACGATGTTCCAGCATGTTTTTGAAAATATTCTCGACTTAAATATTGACTCTTGATATTGAGCTTCATACAATTCTGAATACTGAAGATAGATTTCTTCAAGTCAAACGTATTTGAATTTTTATACGAAACTGCCATATTTTTTTTTATCTAGAGGGAAACGGATAGATGAGTGTTCACAAAACGTGACATTCCTTTCGATCGTTGGTATCAAAAGTGTTGCCATTTCCATAGCAGTAATATACGTGGATATCGGAAGTTCTTTTCTGAGGTGTATGTTTGTTGAAGCAATATTAGAATTCCAGTGAAGCCTTTCTTATTTGTATGATACAGTATTGAATTTATTTTTTGTATCACCCTCTGAATATACGTGCTTAGAAAATATTATCTAGGAAGTAAACTTGGGTCCGAAAAATTGAAAATAAAAATATTGATTTAATATACAAATAAAAGGAGACAATAAAATTAATAAATTGCTGAACGAAGCATTTGCATAAGAAGTATTTAATTTTAAACAACCAATAATAATTTTAAATACAACTTTAAAACAAAGTGTACCGCAAATATCAGCATAGTAAATGATTTTATTCAAGAGGTTTTTTTTTACCAATATATCAATAAGTTTAAAGAATGCATCACAATTTATATATATATATATATATATATATATATATATATATATATATATATATATATAACTATGTATATATGTAAATGCTTAAATAGAGGCATTGCAGTAATATCTCCGACATTTGAAGATAAAGATGACTACGCATGCCCTTATAGAGGGCGCAGAGTGCTGGGAATTCTTGCGATATCGTCAGATCCCGCCTGATGCGTGTATTATAGCGTGGGAGCGCGTCAAAAGGCATCGTACTCATCATGGATGTCTCCAAATGGTGTCAACGCACGATCAAGCAATTTTCAACAGCGGAAAATGCGAGTGCTAGTGAAATCTATCGTCGAATGCAAAATGTGTATGGCGCGGAGTGTATGAGTCACAGATCGGTACTCCGATGGTGTAGGGAGTTTCGTAGTGGAAGAAGCAGTACTGACGACAGGTCCCGATCTGGTCAAGCGAATGTGGTTATCACGAAGGTAGCTGTTGTGGATGTGGACCGTCTCGTAAGAATTGATTGGCGAATCACCACTCGAGAAATAGCGGAGGAAATGTCTATGAGCAAAGGAAGTGTTTACAAAATACTACATGAAATGTTGCAATACCGAAAGGCTTGAGTGCAATGGATGCCGAAACATTTGACAGAGGAGCAAAAGATTCATCACATGTCTGTTTCCATGCAGTACCTTATACGGTATCAAGAAATGAGAAACCAAATCCTTTCAAGGATCATTGCCGCTGATGAAACATGATACCATCACTTTGATACAGCCATCGAAAGCATCAGCATGGAATGGCGATATCCTTCATCCGCCCGCGACCAGAGAAGAATAGTCTAGAACTGGTGAAGTCATGTTAACGTGCTTCTTCGACGTCGAAGGCCCACTGCTGTTGGAATGGTACTTACGGGTACAACTGTTAAAGCTGCTACGTACTGTGTCACATTGCATCAACTGAAAAGAATATCAAGCTGACGTGGCATGTTGTCTATAATTTTGCGTGATAATTCTCGTTCTCCTGTGGCGTGCCAAACATTATTACGGCAATTCCGCTGGGAGGTCCTAGAACATCCCCCTTTACAGCCCGTACTTCTCGCCGTGTGACTGCCACATCTTCGGTCCACTCAATAAAGCTCTAAGGGAACGGCGATTTGCCGACGATAATGAGGTCCAAGCCGCTATTGAAAATTGGCTCAACAACCAACTCCGGAGCTTCTTCACCCAGGGAATCCATCATCTCGTGGACCACTGGGATACTTGTTTTAACCTACAAGATGACTTTGTCTAGCTTATCTGTTACGTCTGAATTATTTCTTTTCTTTGTATACTAATTTATATCAATACCATTAAACCATTTATCAAACCGATAGTAGTGTCACTTTCAATTGGGCGAACCTTATATATATGTGTGTGTGTATGTGTGTTTGTATGTGTTTGTGTTGGTCGGAGATGTAGTGTGTTAGAAATAATAACACATTTAAAACTTGTTATGCGTCTAAGTAGAAATATCTTGCACATCATCAAACAAAGATATTAAAACTATTTTTTTTTCAAATTTACAATAATAATAATTAAGACAATAGAACTGGTATAACAGCCAGAGGGGCTTGATTATGAGAATAAGTTTAGAAAACGAAGTATTAAGTCAAAGATTTTTGAAATAAATAGCAATTTTTGAAATAAATTTTAATAACAAATAACTAAATATATTATATTTGGTCTTAATAAAAAGGAAATAAGAATAATTCAAAGAGTTTTAATTAAAAAAAAAATTATGGTCAACGTATACATGTTATGCAAGATCTTACTAGACACTTAGTTTTTAAGTTAATATCAAAATTAAAAAGGAATTAAAATATTATTTATAGTACTGTATATTGTACTCTTCAATTTATGAGTATGCATATTTTAATACACCTAGCCATTATCTTATTTTACAGAAATAAATGTTTCTTATTCCAGTTAAAATTAAAAATATTTAAGAAAAAAGTATTCTGATGTATTAAAAAAATAGTAGATAAATATTTGATCATAATCATTATTTGGATTTCTAGCATTGCATTTGCAAAGTTACAAATACATTGATTTTAAAGAATTTATAAATGGCCATGAACCAACTTGTTATTAAAGAGAACTTGAATATAGTTAATGACAAAGTTTTACGAGTTACTATGAATAAAGGTACAGAGACTATAGACTGATGTTATCAAACATCAACTTAACTATTTAAAGACCGTTTTCTAGTGATAGGGAATATTTAGTTATGGGAATAGCTATAAAATATGGATTTCTTGTAGAAGATTTTTATGAACTTAAATGCAACAAAATTAAAGAAAGGATGGGCATAATTAAATATAGCGCAACATTTAAGTATTAAGAAAATAATTGTCATAGGTTTTGAAATGCAAATTACCTGTAAGTTATGCTATTATTTGCAAATATTTTACTGTAATAAAACGCTTAATAAACATTTTAAAGATAATAATGCTTATCACAAAAACAAAATTTAATGGTATATAATATATTAATTGACTAACAGCATTCTATAAAATAGTAGAAATTCAAATAACTTATTTTGAGTTTCCTCCAATCTTTGACATCTAAATTTCACATGATGCCTATCAAACTTTGCAAAGTCTTATAAATGGATTAAAAAATATATATATCATTAAAAAAGTAAAGACATTTTTGAACGCATTCAAGACAAAAGAAATATTCTCTATGTATAACTATGATTTCGAAGATCTCTTCAATTCCATTGATATTGAGGACATTATGATACCATTACAAATGTTTAGCAATATAACTTAAAAAGCGTTATAGAAATTGACAAATTCAATTCCATTATTCATTTTATCTCAAGAAAATTGTTATATTTAAATAAAAATATTATAAAAAATGTCAAAGGAATATCCTAAGGAGGACCAGCTTATTATATTTTAACAAATATCTAAACTTCTATCAACAAAACAGGATCAGAAACACAATGATTATTTATATCATTATATAGATGGTTTAATCATCTTTGTTAAAAATCACGATTTTAAACTTAATCATGCTTTTTGTATCCAAAATATTAAAAATTTAAAACCTACAAATGACAACAGTAATAAAACATATTTTCTAAAAGTAAAACTTCATATAAGAGATCACAAATTATATAAATTTAATTAAGAATTATTTACATCATCATACTAACTTAGTAATGCAAAAGAGTGACAAAATTAAAAACATTAATAAATTCTTAAATTACTATACAAATCACGATTACCTAATTAATTTCTTAAAAATCATTTTACGCCTAGAAAATGACAAGAGCAAGAAGTAATTTTATAATTCTATAAATATTGATTCTACACCACACTAATTAATTTTTTTTCTCGTAAATGAAGGCTACTACCTCTGTAATAAATAGTTTTTGGAAGTTCCTACAGCATAATCAATGGAGAATTTTTTGTTCTTTTTTAAAGTTAAAAATTATGCTATTATTTTTATAATTTGTATATCAAATTTTAAAAATCATTCATAATATAATTATCTCTATTTTTCTTGATTTGGGTTTGCTTTAATTTCAGTATATAAACAATATTCTGAAATACAGTACTATAAATAATATTTTATTCATTTTAATTTTGATATAAACTTAAAAAAGAAATGTTTAGTAACATATTGCATAACATTTATTCGTTGGCCATCAAGTTTATTTTCCTTAATTAAAACTCTTTGAATAATTCTTTTTTTTTTTTATTAAGTCCAAATGTAATATATTTAATTAAACTTTTTTTTTTTATGTACAATACCGCTCCTGGCATGTTTTTTCATTACTCAACATCTAGCTTCCTTTTATTAGATATATGATATCAGTTTTTGCTTTGATATTTATTAGTAAGAGTATTTATATTTGTTTTCTTTCGTTATTATATCGAGAAACGCAGGTTGTTATCTAGTAAAAAGCTGAGGAGAAGATAGATCTAATAAACTTGTTAACCAGCTATTTCATCCTAAACCTGTAATTTATTGATTGCATTGGTTTTACTTAGGTCTAAATTTTGAGATCTTTTCCATTAAGATAATTTACATATATCTTTCCATTATATTCAAAAATTTCCATTTAATCAAATAAATTTTGTTAGTTTTAAAATACAGTCAAAATATTCTTTTTCGCAAAACTCAGATTCTGTTGTTGTTTGCAAAGTTGAAACTTACCTGGAATATTCAAGAGACAGTTCTAATTCTCCATTGTTTTGGGGCGATTCTAATGTGTCAAGAACCACAGATGTATCAGAGCACACACTATCGCACGACATGGCTCTTTGGAGCTTGGCATTTGATCCTCCTTCGACTGCTTTAAAATGGAAGAAATAGACACAAGGAAATAAGCTCACTAAGAATTACAACATTCAATAATGACATCATTAATTATTATTACATTGCTGACACAAACAACAAACGGGTATTTATTTAACGTATGTATATGATGAACTCATCTTATGTAATCTAGATTTTCTGTCTCACTTTTTATAGCATTCAATAACAACCTTGATGCGCAATATTTGATCAATATCTTTTTTTTTCCATCAAATTACTCATTTTTTTCTATGTTTAAATGTCCCCAATGGCACTTATACTTTATTTTTCTAAGTATGGGTTTTAATAAATTAAATTAATGGATTAAAAAATAAATTAATCATATATATATACACTTGGGTGTCTATAAATTTGTAATTTATGCTTTTAAATTGAGATTTCAAGGTTCTTAAATGCGGACATGAAATTGCAATTATTTTATAGTACATACATGTACATATAATACGTACATATTTGTCTTCTTTCTAAGGGAAATGGGATATAATTATTAATAAATATTCTAAGAATCTCAGAATTTCACACTTTAATAGAGTAGCTAAAATATATTTAAATATGTTACTGTTGGCCACAGGACATCATTGTTGGCGAATTTAGCTTCGACAAGCTTTTAAATATACCAAATAAGTTTGCAAAAAGGAAGAAAAAAAACGCTGTCTTCACTTTTGGCGTTGTTAAAATATTTATAATTTTCGTTTGTAATAGATTCAGCCCCATGAAATAGCTATAATAATTTTTAATCATATATTTAAATAAATTGCCGTTGTTTATATAGGTGTGTATTTTGAACTAAATTTACATCCCCACCCCCATTACATTCACCAATATCTTTTTATGTGTGTTACGATTTCTTTTTACTTCTTTTGCATTTTCTTGGGTCGAATTCTAATTTTGCCGGAATTCAAAATGGGGTTCATTCTTAGTTGTTTTTTAAGAGTGCAATTGCCAAAAACGATATTTTTTATAAAAAAAAATATCTTGTTGGGCAATTACAATTATATTAAAACCCGTTTATAAATAAGAATTAAGGAGAAGTGAGAATGAAATATACATTTATTTAAAAAACAGGAAAGACATTGCACTTTACACAATTGAAATTTATTTATGTATAATATGTGGCTTATTCTTGTTATTAATTTATCATCATAATTATAATAATTAAATAAACTTTTAATGTTTTTATTTTTGAAGCTACTTATTTCAATACTTTATGAATTATTTCTAAAGCCAACTAATTGATTAATAAATTTTTCAATATACTAATAAGTTATAAACCAATTTCTTAATTCATTAAAGCCGTCATTATTTTAGACACAAACTTTACTTCTTACACATACCCTTACAAATTAGTCATTATTTCATAAAATAATTCCTATTTCTTTCATTTAATTTTCAGTCATCACATTTATTTTGTTTAATTTTTATTATTTTATTTTCTTAACCAATGAACAAAATTCTTATGCTTATAAAAATTCTTCCATTACTATCCTCAAATCAATTAGATTTATTGAAAGAATTGATATTTTGCTACTTGAATTACTGAATTAATTATTTATTTGTGATAACAGAGAACGATTATATGTTGGTTTATTATTCATTTCATCGAAATGAAGAAAATACATTTTCGCAGATAGAGGCTCGTTCGCATAAGTGGTGGGAAACATGAAAATGTTCAGCACGCGATTTAGAGATTACTAAGGAAGTGCGAGAGATACACTTTATATTTTTGCAGTTTAAATGGATCTTTTAACAAAATTTTCCCACAATTTTCGTATTTGTATTATAAATTGTAAAAATAATTTTCGAGTTAAAAATCTACTAAATAATAACTGTATTACTTATGGAAATAAAAAAAAAAAAAACATTTAGTAAAAACTGTATAAAGGCAAATTAAAGAAAACATATACAAAAAGTGGGAATTAGAATAAAGTAATTACCTAAGACTTATTCAAAAACCGAGTGGGGCATACAGGTAATTGTTAATCTAATCCATTTTTAATGTTACTTCCATTTGCCCCGCGTTATCGAATGCTGTTTATTTTTTATTTAATTAGTTTAAAAAGTTGTCTCGATAATAAATAAATAAAATAAAAAAGGTAATTTAAGTTTTTTCTCTTTTATCTATTTACTTATTCTACCTCAGGAAAACACGCGCTACGTAAGAAAACGTGTTTTACAGATAGAAAATCGCCAAAGATGGGACACCTACGAAAACAAACCGCCTTTTAACGCCATCTATCGGACAGAATAAAACGATCGAAACTAACACAAAATATCTGGCAGTTCGGTGTCCAGGCTGGCCCTCCTAGCGACGTCCAGCGAAAACCTTCGTGAGTGGTGATCAGTGGCAGGTGGTGGGGGAATTGGTGGCACAGAATGAGAAGGAACGCCAAGGATCTCGACCGATTTCAGACTGTCGGAGAAACTTTGTTGGGGGATGAAGGGTGGCCTCACGGGATCGGATCGAGGAGGATATGCCTGAAAGGAAAAATATTATGACGTATGAAAAAGATGCTTGTAAATTATTTTATGAATAAAAAATATAACTTAATTCTTCGAAATTAACTGAATTTAATTTCAGCTATAACTTCTGCTTGAGATAGAGAGATAGTCTCAAAATAGAAGAAATCTACCCCTTAGAAAAAAAATGTGAAAAAAATTAAGCATTTTCTACGCATTAGAAAATTCTTAATGTTTCCATTTTACTAAAATATTATGTTTATGCGTGTATATGTGAAATTTTGCTTCTAAAATAAAATTTCTCCCTCATAGTGGTTGATGAATTGAATAACTCATTAAAATAGAAATTTCTTAATAAAAATCTGTGGATCCGTTATTTTAATTTATATTTTAAAAAATATATAGATAAAATAAGATAAATCGATAGATAAATCGATCAAAGATAATGTCAGTTTAAATGGATTTTTAAAGACAACTGAATGACTACCATTTTTATCTTGGAATAATGCGAACGGTTTTCTTCATAAATCTTACTTTCTATTTCGGAACGTTCCAAAGTTTTCTTTTAAAAAGGGAAAAATGTTCTTGTTCTCCCTGAGAGGAGAGAGTTGTATGGATGTTTTTCAAAAAAAAAACATGTTGAACGAGACATGTAAACGATTTTGAGGGAAAAGAGTTTAAATACAGAAACTCAATGCAGAATTATTCGGCAGTTTTAAATGCTAATTTACTTGGAGCATTCAGTGATATAATATTTTCTGATTTCTTCTCGTATTATGTAATGCTATATTGCATACTAAATTATGACAGAGAATATCTTAAAAGTAAATTTTGACTATTTTTAATATTTTATTTGAGAAAGTCACACTACTTCTTGCTTCTTAATTATATAGATAAGATAATCTTTAATGAAGTTATTTTGATTGAGAAATATGATGAAACAAATAACATAAACGTAACTGATGTCCATACAAAATATAAAATTCCTTTATTTCAATATTATAATTGATTTCATTTCTATGTGTGTTATTTTATATATTTTAGAAGAGCGAAACAAACAATATGAATAAAATTACATCTAATGTTCAAAGCAGAGTTTGTATGAAAGTGTGTGGTGACTGTTCATGCCTGTTTCATCAACAATGATAAAAATTTTAAAAATAAAACAAATCGAACATTACTCTTTCCTCGATTTCTTATTTTATTATTATAATACTAAAAGTAATTCTAGACCTTTTTACTTAATTTGATTAATGTATTACCATGATTGATATTTAAGCAAATATCTAAGGAATGTAACTGAAAATAGGAGCAAATAATTTAGAATTTCAAGATAATTGTGATGCTGTTATTTTTATCAAAAGGCTTTCAAGCTATATTATTAAATTTCGATGTTGCAATAATTGTCACAATTTTGCATTTCTTTAAATAAGTGTTTTCTATATTCCCTAAAATATCCATGCATTATATTAAATTTCTTAAACTTTTCCATATTTCTTTTTGTCAAAGTGCGGAAACTTCTTTTTTACACGGAATTCGTTTGATACCAAGTCTAATCAAATATATAAATTTAACAGCATGTTAAAAATGTATAAAAGTCTTCTAATTTATCTGCACTTTTATAATTACAATTCAAACATTTAATTTAATTATAAATTTTTAATATAAATAGTTGATTTTAATATTTATTATAAATAGACGAATTATTAACGATTATAAAATAAATGCATATATTAAATATTATATATTGTATGATAACGTTTATTACAGACATTAATAAAGCTAATTTAAAGTAAATAATTCATATGAAAGGTTTTAACTGGCAAAGTAGAATGAATAAATATTTGATAAAAAGTTTAATTGCGTATCATGTTTATTCCCATTATAAAGTTTTATTTCTTAAAAAGTTTTTTATTTTCGTTCAATGCCGGATGATCACTAATTTGCAAAAATAAACAGATGGTGATATTTATAAATAAGAAAAATAAAACAAATCTAAAACTAAAATAAAACGGAAATTTAATTCGTAAAAGTAAATAAACTGCGGAAAATTTTGAAAATGAAAAATAATAAGAAACAAAACAAAACTGAAATTTTTTATTTCTTCAGAAGCTACATATAATCGAATCCAATTTTCTAATCCAGGATAAACTTCCTTAATAAATGAAATATGCGAAAATTATTACTCATAAGAAATACGGAAAACAAACTTTTTGTACAACTTACTAATTGTTGTTTAATCTTCCAATCATGATTTTTTTTCTCTTTAAGGAGCTATTACACCTTCTATTAATGAAAGAAAGAACCAACTCTAAATTCCAGAAAAAGAGCCTTCGAGTTGCATTTAGCTGTGTTTTTAGAGGTTTTTTTTTCACTCTTACTAAAGTATTTGTCGATATTAGAGACAAGAGTTCCATAGAGTTCTAACTTGGAGTGCTGTAATTTCATCTACCAGCTAAACCTATTTCAAAGCTTTTTTACTTTTCAGTTTCTGTTTTCGTAGAAAAGTAAGCTTGGTGAGATTAAAGAAAATAAATCTAATCCCATTAAATTAGTTACTTCAACTGAAAAAAAAACTTATGTAGGTGTTTCAGTTCAGCTCATAATTAAACTGGCTCCATAAAGAATGAGATTATTATTTTTGAAAATGTTTTTTTTTTAAAAAAACCGAGAATCAATCATTAAAACTGTTTATCTTTAGAAATGTAAAAATCATGTTCATACAATTACCTTTTACAGTTTTATTGTTCGATTTAATTTAAAATTTTGTCTACGATTCTAAAAGTAATAATTTTCATTATTAACTCTAATTAGAATATTAAATTTTCGTTAATCTTCATTTCCTTTATTTTTTGATTTCACAGACATTATCGTAAGCACTGTAGTTCATTGCGAACTGGAAATACTTCTGGAATGCATTTATTTCATATATTACAACAAAAGTAAAATCTCTAAAAATATGGCTTCCATATTTCTAAGTATTCTAAAAGCGTAAATATTTACTACCAATTCAGAAGCATTGAATGATTTATTTGAAGTAATTCACTCTGAAGAGGAAACTTAATATTGTATAAAATGCTACACTTTATTTAAATGAATAATATTTCGCATAAATACTTATGACACGTATCTCAAACAGAGATAATATTGAACTAAATGACGCATAATTCTTAATTAAAATACAAGACACGCGAGACAACTTTATTTATTGAATCAAGTCTAGCTCGAATTTTGAATGAAATCGATTCCCTAACTCGTGTAACACAAGAATGTCTTGTAAAATGAATATGCGAAGAATAGCGTAATATTCCTGTTAGAACGTGTTTAAATTTTATAGAACCATGAATATTTTACAGGTGAACAAACGTGAGACTTGAAAGCATCACGTTTTCTTTCTGTTGGTTAAAATCGCAAGTCTTTTCCCTGCGGTGTTATGTTTTAAATAAGTATACAAAGAAAAAGATACTGTATGGGCTGATATAATGGATGTATTTATAGTATGCGAAGAATCTGTCAGAATTCATTTTTATAATGTTACTTGAAAGATTGAGAAAATGTCTTTATTGCTCATAAGCATAGGTCGTCACTTGAGACAGTCAATTTTTATTTTGTTACAGAATTTGGGTTAAAATTGCAAGGAACGTTGAGTTTTGTTATTTGAAAATTGTTATACTTCAAACACATAAATCTACTATAATTGCATCAAACATTCGAACGTAAGTATAGTTCTTTGATTTCATTTCTAAGAAATATCGTTGAATGTATAGAAATTAAGAGTACAAAGTTTGTTGTTTCCTCCCATGTATTAATTTCAAATGAGAGATATTCTTTTAACTATCAAACTTTTTTTGCTACAAAACTAGCTAAACTTGATGATGAATTTTATGCTAGTAAAAAAAGACTAGAATATTTTAATATTGTTTTGAGTACATTTTTTTGTTTATTCAAATAAATCCCCATCTAGTTAGGTAATTGACAAAAGTTTACTTATAATAATTAGAAAGATTTGAATTTAAGCAGGATAAGCATAACTGCTGATGTATTCTAAAACTTTTTCTTTTGAAAGAAACTAAGTAGTCTCATGTATATAATATTAATATCTCAATAATAATACTTTAGAACAGAAAAAAAAACATTAACATTTTTGTCTATAATCGCAATATTTTTACGTTACTGAAAGATAAACAAGAATAATATTACTTACGTAGATTTTATACTAATTGCATTTAAAATTCAATACAAATATCATTCAAATGTGTATTTTATTCACTTACTATTGAGTTACATCAAGAAATACAAGAAATTCTCAAATAGAGATTTATTTTTTCATTTCAATTAAATTATTTGGCATCTCTTTTAAAAATAGCTAGTTCGAAACGATAATAGTTTTTAAAAGAAATGTTCTTTCTTCAAACTTCACGTAACTTTAGTGAGCTTCATGCAGCTGTAATTGCTGAGCATTCGCAAGTCTCATGGCAGGTGATACTCGAGTCACAGGTTCAAGATCTGAATCTCCTCAAGATTCGTCAGTCAGAATAACAGAGGATGCATTATGTTTAATTTAACTAGAACCCCAATGTCTCAAATGGTGTAAGAGTTAGAATAGTAAAGTATAACTCATATGTGGCTCGAATAATTTTAATGGGACTTAAAATTACCAGGTCCATTGCCAATACCCCTCAAATAATTCTAAAGTAAAGTTAATTCAAACAGATTGAGGCCAATTGTACTTTAGAACACAAATGTAGCTTTAGAATGATTTAAATTCTAAAACTAGAATTTATAGGAATTACTTTACGACATTAGCAAAAGCTAAAAGCAGTAGAAATACTCAAATAATCGTTAAGTAAGGATGCTTTTCAAATCCTTAAAAAAAAACCAAAGTTTATATTCATAATTTAAAAATAAAATCACCCCATTAAAAAAGAGTAAATTTACATTTGTCAAGTGATAAAGAGGGGGGGGGTGATTAGCGAAGTATTTCATTCAGGTAGATAAAAATAAAATGTTCTTTGAGTAAATTTTAAATTTACGTTACAATAAAGCAATATCATAGATATTGGCGATAGACTTAATAATTTTGCATCTCTTTCAGATGCTGAAGATGAATCTAAGTGGTTTTTCTCTCCCCTGAATTATCCACCATAATATGGGAGAGGGGGAGCTTAGAATCCAAGTTTATTTAATCTGTCGCAATTTCAATTTTTCAGGGCGATGATTCTTTGATATAATCAGGACTATTTTCTTTATTTTAAATTGTTCATCTAGTTTATTTATAAAGTAAATAATTACAAAAGTATATCCTTATTATAAATTATTTGAATATGAAAACTTCAGGATACTATTCAGAGCTAAGAAATATTCGTCTCATAATCTTACCTTTCCTAACAATTATTATGGTTGATATTATGGTAACAAATCTAAAAACATCTATTGCTTTGAAAAGACAGGAATGTCTTTATAGTACACTGTTGACAGTTATCCTAAAATAAGGTAAATTGATGACATAACTTTATTTAGATGACAAGTTTTTTTCCCTCTTTTTTTCATTAGGAAAAAAAAGAAAGGAAAAAAATAGAGAAATCTTCCTTTTCAGAGTTAGCAGTTTCTGATATTTTTCTTCATTTCGAGTATGAAGATTTTCTTGAAAGTTTTCTTAGAAGTTCTGTTATTTACCGATACATCCCATTATTCTTTAGAAAAAATAAGTAATGAAAAATATTTTTTCTTCATTATATCGACATGCAATTAGCTTTGGGCCTTAATTATAAAATGTTTTGAAAATGCTAGAAATTTTTTAAATGTTTTAAAAGTACGCTGTGAAGTATATATGCTAATCTAATTATTTTTACGTGAAAATAAAATGGGAGAAATAAAGGTACGTAATTTTTGAGACTGCCATTAGAAGTTTAAAATTAACAGTTAGCTTTTTGTAACAAATATTATACATTTTAATGGTCTTAATGATTTTTATGTTTCTAAATTTCCCACAATGTAGGGTTTTTTTTATATATATATTTTAATTTAATTGATTCTCATCAAAAAGAGTAAATTTTTCCAAAAACCTTACTTCAAATAACTTAAGCTGTAATTCCAACATGGATTTAGTCACTAGGAATCTGAATCATTTTTAAAATTTGTGGACAATTTGAACGTTAAATGTCAAATTAATATTTTCAAAGCTTAGTCGAAAAAAATTTTTTACTTCTCCTCTAGAGATTTTATTTTAATTTAAAAAAAATTTCAACATTTACGGATTGTAAATTACCTAAACGCATATAAATCTTATTCTCGATAAACACAATCACTTTTACTTTTCAAAGAACTCACAGAATCTCAATTACTAGGCAGACAATTATCTCGCTATGAAAATTAACGCAATATTTTCAGGTAGCGAGGAAAGGAAATGATTTAAGTATAAAGATTATAGGGTGGTTGCTCCTTTATTTTCACTCTGCTTTCGTTCACATATTAATGTCTTCTAATCATAAGGCTTTGCATCATTTATCACCAGTAATTGTACTTACATTTAACTATTATCATATTTTTATTTTCTGAAGACGAAACAACACTTTTCTTTAAAGAAAGAGAAGTAAGTTCAGGAATTTTCGAAGAATACCTTGCATCGTATTTTATATTTGTTTTTTAATTTTATACGATGTTATACTTTACTAAACTACCCTTTTCAAGTTCAAGAAAAAAATTATTTTTTTGATGCAAAATTATATTTGTTTAACACAAACACATGCATACAAACACACACATACACAAGAACATATATATGTATATATATATATATATATATATATATTTCTGAATTTCATAATTGACGAGAAACTTCAAATGCTTCTGGGATAACAAGAAGAAAGTAAATTAGAGATTCTGCAACTAACTTCTACATTTTTGAAATTACAGACACACTGAAAAGATTTAAACTTTTCCCGAGAATACCATTTCATCTTTACTCTTTTAATCTTTCATCTTTATAAAAAAAGAATTGAAATCGAGAAAATTGTTCGGGATCAAATTGTTTCTTTCCGATTTATTGGAATGCCAGCGCTTCCCCTGGAAATCGATTAAGTCAGAAGGCAGAGAGCAGACTGGCTTTCAAGAGAAGATTTATTGAAGAGAAGCAATATCAATGGCGAATGGATCCGGATTGAATTCCAGTTGCTCGCTTGGGACAAATACAGAGTTTGACGTAAAAAATGGATTTAGTTCTGTCTCTTCTGTTGAGAGATAATTACTGCTCTGATTCTTTGTGCTTTTGTTTTGATGTAGCAATTAGTTTGGTCGTCTAAGTCAGGAAAAGGGATTTTTGAGATAAATGGAGCGTAATGAAATAAAAACAAAAACTTTTGATCTTCCTTTTAATGAAGATTTAATGATTTTTTGAAAGGATTCTGAGTAATGTCACAGTATGTGTGTATGTATATATATATATATATATATATATAGTCATTTTGTATTTATATTGTAACTCTTTCTTACCTGCAGTATTTAAAATATATCAACTTGAATATATTTGCGAATTTTTATACAGAGCAAGAATTTTTAATGTTTGCAGTAAGGAATTTAACATCTACAGAATGTAAAATTAAATCTGATTAATTTTGATTTACTTTGCTTTTTTATTAGCTCTAACATTATTTTTTTTTTTGACATTCGACTACCGTAATCGGATATATATTGGATTATTATTTTTCTTTAAAATATTTATTAAAACTAAACCTTATATTAAAATGTGCTTTCCAGGTTTAAATAACCTCGATTGCACGTACTGTATTGTCGCGTATATTGATAAAAAGTATAATAATTATACACATCAATAATCGGTACATTATTGCAATGTATTATACATTATTAAAAGTTTGTCAAAATGTTGATTATTATAATTCAATTTTTTTAAATCAGAAACTGTTAAATGAATGGTTTTGGATAGTATGTTTTAAACTTTTTAGCCTTGTATTTTTATATTTAATTAATTGAAATGCATTTTAATCAAATATGTGCATTTTATTATTTTGGGTACAAAAAAAAATATTTTGCACAAGATTCTTTATATCCATTGAGCTGAACTATCTCTAGACTATATTTCAAATATATTTCTTGCAGTAATTTCAAAAATTATGCTTCACTTTATGACCTTTTGCAGTGTGAAAAGAATTTTAATAACATACAACGACTTTAATTTTTAATGTTGAACACTTTTTTTAAGGTAGTAAATTAAGTTTGCACAACGAAGTTTTAGTTTGTATTCTAAACTGATATCAGAATGATAAACTGTTATAAAACAACACTATATGAAAATTTATAATATACAAAAGATAGAAATTTCGTTATTTGTAAATACGATAGTGGCAACATACATGTAAGTTAATGAAATACATATAACCCGCATATAAACATATCTGGTATTTATGCATTTTAAGAATATCTCCAGGCTTTTCTGTCTAATAAATAGTACAGAATATTATATAAAATTAAATCGATTTCCGTTTTTTAAAAAAAAAAAAACGATATGAATTAAAGAAACCACTGAAAGCTCTTACTAAGTATCCAGATTAAATATCTTAATAAAATATTAATTTTCTATATTGTATTTATTTTTATAAAAACACAATTAAAAAATCTTGCAACTTTTTACTTCCATTTATCATTAATGTAACGAATCTTCTTAATATAGTAAATTTTTCTTAGAAGAAATACACCAGGAAAAATATATTTCTTATACTTTTATCATTGCCTATTGTTTATTAAATTTTTTTATATGTTATTCTTGCAAATATTTTTGGAAACAGTTTTAGCTCAGTCGGATAACCGTTTCATATCACTGTGCATCAAACAGTTCAACAGGCTAGAATTGTGACGATTGTCTTTCATTATTTTATACAAAGGCCATTGTTCCAATTATTTAAACTGATATTAATTATGAATCTCCAATTGAAGATGCGCAAGAGCAAGATAAAATACTTCATTTATCAGGGAAGCATATATAAGGTCACTCCCTCTCTCTCGAATCCCAATTAACTCAACAATCTTAAATTATTATTTAAATATAAAATATAAGCTTACCAAATCACTCGTTCTGATTGAATCACTTCAAAAAAACAGCTGATTCTTATCTTAATAATTTAACTAGAATTCACTTCGATCCACAAAACTAATTAAAGTACATCAACCCAAATTATAAATCTTTTCAAAGCAAATCTTTATCCTCTATATCCCTATCATTTTTTCAATTCCATTTCATTTATATATCATTATCTCTAATTTCCTTCACTTCAGTTCCATCATCATCTATTCTAATATCACTTTTATGCGATTCAAATTAATATAAAGTTCCCGAAATTTGAGTAGAAAAAATCGTGAATAGCCCAACTTCATAAAATTATCAATTTAACTATCAAATTCGTCCAGTAATATACATAATTTTAGCAACGGTTTCAGAAATCCAAATGTTGTATCTTCATTTTTTTTAACTGTATTGTATGTCTGATACAGTTAGAAAAAATTTACTATTGTGAAAAGTTTCAAAAACCTACAAGGAGTACAATAAATGTTCTTATTTATACTAGAAGAAGAGACGAGAACACTTACTATGTATCCATTCGATCCAAGCTCCTCATGAGAAGCCAGCTGCGTCCTTTCTTCTTTATTACCGGTCAGAAACGCGAACAAGTAGGTCCATCCTCCCAACATGCGACACATTCCGACAAGTCCGGCTGCGACCAGCACGCTCACGCCAATCAAGATGAGAGCCACTGCCCAGTCGTCCATAATGATATTCTTCACAGTCTGGAAAGAGAGAAGGAGATTGTTAAAAAATGTTTCAGTTGTTACTCAAGTAACAGAGTTCACTTCTTTCTAAACAACTTTGGGAAGACAACTAGGGAAAAAAAGCATTTCTTACAAATATGTTCGTTGGTAAGAAAGACTAATGTAAGCAATAAATCGTTAACGAGAGGATAATACTTTGTATTAGTTCCAAAGTATTTTACTGTCTTGAAGAAAATGTTTTCACTTAATTATGATGAAAGGAAAGAAAATGATAAGAGTTAATATGTTATATTAAATTCTTGGATGCTAGTTTGATGTAACCTTTATTCATAATAAAGCGCGTAATTGGATAAGAAAATGAACAAAAAATAAATGTGTGAGTGTAAAGTAATCCTATACAAGTTCCAAATAAAAATATTGTGAATGGAATTATGAATGATTACAACAAGCTTTTGCAAACCATTACATAAGGAATTCTAAAAAATGATAATTTTAAAGTTCAATTTATAGACAAATATATTAACAATTGATGATTGATAATCATTGAATACCAATGATTTAAAGTTAACAAGTAATCTAGTAATTAATTATTTATTCAAAAAAAATTAAAACTATGTTACCTAATAATTAATTATTCATTATGAATTGCAAACAATTACATTTCTAAAAGAAATAATATATTACGTATTAACTTAAAAATCTTAAATTACTCAGTTTATACACATAATTGATATAAATAGTTGATTTTACGTCTAATAAATATTTCAGTGATACGCAATGTTTCAACTATATCCTAAAAATCGACAATCACACTATATAAATTACTTCAGTTGTTAAGAAAAATAAAAACCAACGATGATTATTGAAAATCGTGATTTTATAAATCTAATTAAACCTTTTATCTAACCCATATTATAATTGCATTAGACCAACATTATAATTGCATCCAAAAAAACTCATTAATATTAGGAGTTACTGATACAATACAATCGAATTTTTTAGAACGTCTGTTTCTCCACAACTGTATCATTTATAAGTTTAATTTTATTATTTATCATAACATCATAAAGCGCAATATAACTTCGCTTTCTATCAACTTTAATAATAATAATGAAGTTTTAAAATCAAACACATTTACTCCAATAGAATATGGAATCTTAAACTAATAAAAAAATTTAAGAAAACTGATAATCTTACATTTTCTTCAGTGATTTCCAGGAGAGTTCGTAATTTAAGTTGTATTTCCGTTTGAGGTTAAATATATAAAAGTACAAAGATCAAAGTGAATTTAATACAGAATGTCATCAATATGGAAGTCCTAAATTACATATATATATTCAAGAATTTTCAAAACTTCAGTTGAATTTTTCTCTGAAAGCAACTTATTCTCCCTAATGACGAGCAACTGTCTGGGAAATCAAATGCTGAATTTTTTTAGGTTCATATAATTCTTATTGCAACTGAATCCATAGAAATGAATAGGTGTGGTTTGCAATTAATTTTCACAGAAATACTTTCATTCAGCTCTGTTCAAATAAGGTTTCAGCTTTCGATTTCCTTTCACTATTATGGATTCCTTCATTTCAACTACGATATGCTTTTTTCTATTCAAAAGAAAATTGTTTCCTGAAAAAAACTCACAGAAAAAAAGTAACAATTCTTTTTAACTAATGTTTCTGAAACCGTTTTTTCACTCCTTGTTGTAAAGAATACTCAGTTACCTTCTATTTATTATGTAAATAGTTGTATTTTACATTTGATTAGGTTGATTTAGGTTTGAAGTATTGTTAAATAGCTTTTTATAATGCAACCCCTGTTTGAAAATTTTCTTTTTGTATGATTTTCCTTTTAATACTTATCAGCAACAAATTAATGGGAAATCTCCCTTAGGGTATATTTCGTAAAATAAAGTTTTGGTTAAGATAGATTGTATGAATTAGCATTTATCAGTAATTTTTTTTCTTTCTTTGAAATATATCATAGTAAAGATCTGTAAGAACAATTAACTTAAAAAAAGATTTTTAATTATAATTTAAGACACAAGACATCAAATATTTTTGAGTATTCGTTTAATTTCGTCATAAGTAAGTAAACATTTTTTTCAATTATTTAGAAAGACTCCTGCCTTTTTTCATTTAAAAATTATTTAAAATTATTCAATTTTTTACTTAAAAATTTGCTGAGCTATTTTTTTTAGATTTTCGTATTTTTTCCAGAAATTACTAATTAATTTTCTTCTGGACCCAATAAAAAGCGGTGATTTCTTATTTAGTAATTTAATTTATACTTATTGTAATCAAAAAATTTATTTAAACATTTTTAATGAAAATTATATCCTTTATTTGTTTTATATATATATAATTATATTGACGAGAAAGAAAGAAGTAGCTAAGTTCTAAATTCGATGAATCAAAAATATCAATTTTTTCAAACATACGCTCTTTAATAATAGGTTTTTTCCTGTAAGATTTGATAAAAATTATTTTTGCACACGAGAAACTTTGGATTTGTTAGCTCATGTTCTAAAAACAGTTTTAAATTATATAATAACAAAAATTTGGTATATTTTATAAAATAATGCATAAAAATAAATAATTTACAGTACATTTTATTGAAATGAATTCAATACCATGCTTTATATTTTACTCACATTATATTTTACTAAAGGTACGCATATGTGAATCGATTGTTAGAACAGAAATTGTGCATCATAAAAAGGTGAATCTCATAAACTTTCATAAATAGGATCGGGAAATATAGACAGTTTATAAATTATTTTTATCAGAGTTTCTTCATAATTTTTTGTTTAAAGAACACGATGAAAAATGTTATTACATATTCGAAAAGTAAAATTCAAAAAGTTCTTTTTAAAATGTAAACAAATTTAAATAATATTTATGTGTCAGCCTTTCGTGGCCGGTAGTTTATTAACACGAAGCTCAGTTTCTTGTCCAACGTACTCCGCCAATTTATGCGGTAACTCTAGTGCCGTCCTTTATGGAAGGCAGGAACACGAGAATTCAAAATAACTAAATGCGTCGCCACTTCTTAACTTTGCTTCAGGAGGATCCCCACAGCATTGCAAGGAAAAATTCACGTTCAAATTACTCTATTTTACTATGCCATTGGTTAACAGACTTTGTAAAGGACATTGTCTACAAAATTCCTGTGCTCTCACTACCAGAAGCGTTAAATAAGTATTCCAATTCAAAAAGTTACGAAGCAAACATTACAAATTTTTGTTAAAATCGCATTGCACCTTAGATTTAAAATAAAATAATACTTTAAAATTGTAATTTCACGTTTTCTGGATTAAAATATGATTTTTAGTTTAAAGAATTTATTTACTCTAAAGCAAAGCAAAGTTAAATACCATATGCTTATGTTAGTCTTTTTCATTGCTGAAAATTAGTCAGATATTTTACCAGATTAAAGTGAAATTTTCAGTTATTTTAATACAATTTTTTTTAGAATTACTATTTATAGTAATTAGTTTGTTAATTTTCCCCAAGAGAATTAATAGTGATTTTCTATACTAGTGGGTCTGACGTAATGATATAAATTGATGAAAAATATTTACTGAAACATTTGTAATCTCTCCAGTGTTCTAGGTAGCTTTAATTTTTAAAACATCTTCAATTATTAAAGTACTGAAATAATACAGATGCAATGATGACCACTATACCTACAAATCCTGAAGGATTAAAAAATAGTAATGAATTTATATTATCTCACTTATTTCTAGAACATTACAAAAGAAAACAAGGATATTATAACAAAATCATCTCATGTTATGATTTACGAATAAAGTTAGTTCAATTTTGAGTAGCTTGAGAATAATTTGACCGGACAAATGGTCATGTATAAAAATTTTAAGTGAACAATCAATTGCAGTACAAAAAAAATATAATGAAATAGAGGTTTATTTCGGGTAATCAATTCTACGAACCTTTATAATAATTCCTTTTTTCTACGATTAACTAGTTCAAACTTATCACTTATTCTATCTTCAATTCTTTATTTACAATATATATCATTAAACTAACTTAGAAAATAGTTGTTGCTATGGATTTAACTCATTCATATGATTTATTTTTTAACTAATTCTTACCAACATAAATTCAAGTTAATATATTACTAAGAGAACAATATACCTATAAATTATAAATCAAAATTAATTCCTATTGAAATTTTACATTATTATTTAGCAGCTTTCTTTTCGATACAAATTTAATTACATAGAGATATTTGTTCAAGTACAAAATAAATAAATAAGAAATAAGATACCATTTAAGTTTTTTTTTATATCGCCTTTATATTTATTTGACAAAAATATTGATGTGAAATATCTTTTATACAATCATATTTTAAGAGAACAGAGATTCTTCTTTGTCGACCGTTAATTTATTTCTATCAAGTGAATTTCAATAAATAAATGGAAAAAGGTGTATTCTTACAATAACCTTAGTATCATCAGAAAATTTTAAAAATTCAGCTTTATTATAAATTTATATCTTGTATTTATAAAATTGCACATGATTCTTAAAAACATACTTGAAGTTTCAAAATATTTACATTTTGCTATTTTTCTAAATTTTGAGTTCATCACAGCAAAAAAAAAAAAAAAAAGCAAAATCATCTCTTCTATTTTCCTTAAGCTATGGAAATTAGAGATGAATAGTAAATGTGTAACAGACTTTTATATATTATATATAAATTTTATTTTCAAATTTATAAAATACTTCTAAAATTTACATATTACTAAATACTCTAACAGACTTATGGTAGTTAGTAATTCAAGACATTTCTTCTGTTATACCAAGATAATAATCCTTTATTTTCACACTTTTTCATAAACTTCCTAAAATATTTTTAAACTCTATTTATATGCCATATTTCTTAAAACTTTAATTTATGCATGCTTTTATCTAAAAATTATAAGAGATAAATATACTGAATTCGGTATACAATTTCATAAGAAAAATATGAAAATATCTTATTGCAGATTAACTGAAAATTGAATTTACAAGAACCGCCATATTTTTACTCTACCAAATACAATTCCATTCAAATTTTGCTTTAATAACCTCTTATTTATGACAAATAAATTTAAAAATGCTTCTGAACATAATAAAACACTTTACTAGATTAAAAATACATTTTGTTTATCATTGAACTATAAAAAAAAACGACAAAAGAAAGAAACATAAATAATGTAGGAATAAAGAATGATGAGGAGCAGTAGATATCTGTGCTTAAGTTCAGACTATACATAAATAATCACCTTGTCTTAAGCTACAATCCCTAACCAATCCTATATGTCTGAATCCTATAGGAGGTAATAGTCCTCTTAAGCTTCCTATTAAAGACACGCATCACAAAAGCGGTTAATAGCAAGTGAAGTAATGGGAGCTTGATAGCACCATTAAACATCGAAACCATTGTTGCTATACCTGGTGATTCTTTTTCCGAAAGATATTCTTCCTTTCGCTTTTTAAATCCTCGGAAATTACTTGTAAGTCATTCAAAAGTTTTAATGAGCGATAGCATTGTTCTGTGTGTGAGGAGAAGGAGATTTTTATTTTCTACTTTACTTGGACGAAGAAAGGGATGATTTGAATATTTTTTGGGTTCGAATACAAAGAAATGCATTAGATAGCTGCGTTTTTATGAGCACTATGTGACATGATAGATAATTATTTTCTTATGCTGTTGCTTTGTGTCTATTATTATGAATGAAATATGAAAATGAAGATGTTTTTTTATGTTTATACGAAGTTCCAAGCATCATATTATTTTTAAATGGAAATATAATAGGGAGACTTCTTTTTTAATTTTATTCTGTAAGAATTTTTTAAAGAAAGAATTCTTAATTATCAGAAAAGCCTTTCTTATTTTTGAATTTAGCCCTATCTATAATAATATATTTTAATAACACATTCGTCAAAAATGAGTTACACTTAGTATTTTACCGATTCTAAGGGAAGCTAGGAAAAATTGATATCACAGCTATTGGTCAAATATAAATAAATTATTATCTCAAATGATCAATTAATTAACTTACATAGTACAGTTAATTAATTTCTAATATCTCATGACGAAATTCAATACTTTTGCAGAATTAAGTATAAATGGTCAAAATATCCTATGCTTCATATTTCATTTCAGTCTAATTAAAAAGTTTTAAAATATCCGAGAAAAATCGTTAAAAGGGTATATATTAGATTATTTTAAGTTAACGCTAATTAAAAATTATAAACAAATAAACGGTCATTTAATGCCAAGCGGTTACTGAACGTGAGTTAAATAGTAAGTTATATGCTTGAGGTAATTGTACCAAATTTTGCGTTCAGTGGTCTTTTGAAACGAGGAATTCCAATATTTAAATACAATTTACATTCATCAGTTTATTTTTCTGTACTCGCATTTAAAGAATAATTATATGACAACTGGAGTGAACATCTTTGAAAATAACTGAGTCGAAAATTTATCATTAAATGTTTGATATATTTGTTTAACATTACAATCCCCATAAATCAGAAATTTTCAATTTAAGCCTATTTCATGATTTAAACAATATCGATTACGCGAATGAATTATTCTTAACAAGGTATGTTTTTGTAGTTTTTTAAACTATATTAATTAATTAAATTAAACTTTAAGCATCACATGGGGTTTTAGTCTCCTTTGATCTATGAATAGTGATAAGAGTGTTGTAAAGATGTGATGAGAATAACAGTTATATTAAAGATATTTTTTACCACTGTACATTTTTTTGAGATTTACTGATTAAATAAAAGCAAGTTTCATACTTTTCAAATATTTACTCTAAATTACTTATCTCTTCGAACTATACAAGTTTTCTATTTGGTGATTGTTTTGTATATTATCAGAGAATCTTAAAGTAAGATAATAATTAACTGCAAAATTGAAATTTGATGTTTATTATTATCGTACAAAAATTAGTTTTTACGGTGTTATAATACATTATTTACTTTGTTATATTTGTCTTATATTTATTAATGATTCTTCTCAATTTTTCGGCATGTCAAACAACATCTTTTACTAATAATCAAAATTAATGCTAAGACCTTGTAACAATTAAGGTAAGGTACAGCAAATAAAATTTTTATAAAGAATATTACTAATCACTTTTATAATTCCCATTTTAAACGCTTATTTAAGCCCTTTTTCATTTTTTTTAAGTTTGGGGAAGACTGAAAAAAATACTTCAGGGTATTTGGTTCTTAAAATTCCATCTAGAAAGACATCAGTATTGTATTTAATAGTGATTCACGCGTGTATTTACTTAATAAAATTCTTTGAATTATAATATCATTTGAGATATGATTGTCAATTAAATTTTTAAGAGTGTTAAATCCAAAAAAGTATTTTAAATGATGATATCAAAATATTTTTTCAATATTCAAGATTAAACACGAAAAAAATTACGTTCTGTATCATAAAAGAACTGATTTTGCTTTAATGATAGCATAATAATGTGTTAATTTGATGCACAAATCAAAAACAAAGTACAAATAGGTGATCTGGATTACCTAAAAGCAAGCCATTTGTAAAGCTGATAAAAATAAATTTTAATTATCTGACAAGAAAATATGTTAATTAATGTTTCACATGTAATTAGTAAATGTTGTAATAAAAGATAAATGAGTTATTAAGGCTTGAGAAATAATTAGAGTGTCAAAAATATGTACACAGAAAAAAATTTGCTTTAAATTGCGAAAATTAAAAGCAATGACATCAGATTGCTGGAGGTTACTTCTTTATTTTTTCCTTAAAAATACTCAATTTCCTGCTAGTTCTAAGAGACCAACTTTTTTCCAACATTTATTAATTTTATTGTTCACAAGAAAAAGATTTTTGAGTTTAAATTTACTAAATTCTTTGCGTGTCTTAAAAGATAAAGTATTAATTCTGCAATAAAACACAAGTCAATTGAAATTAGCCCTTCTAGTAGCAATGATGGTAGTCTTTTATAATTCAAACATTATGATCAAAATTTCCATTTTATTTGCTGAATGTTCTTTAAAGCTTGCACTGAAATTTTGTTTGTTTAAATGAAACAACTTTCGAATTATTTACTACGAAAACAAGTCAATAACACTAGGTAGTAAATTTTAACATTTTTCTGGCAAAAGAGTCGTTTTGTCTGCTTATTACTAATTCGACTGTGCCGATGGCGAAAATAGCCATAACAAATGCGTAACACCAGACACGTCGCAAGTTCATAGATACTGTAAATGGCATGCACTGATCTTTGTCACCTTTTATCCAGTGAAGTAAACTAGAATAACACGACAGATATTCATAATGCAAGTTATACTCCCTTCATCGTGCACAATATGCACGTTTTAAGGATTTCATATGTTTTATCTTCAACACTCTACGAAACATCCAAAATAAAAATTTTAAAAATTCAGATTCGCTTTGCTAATTTCATATTCATAAAGCCTGACTTTTTTTTTCTATAAGTTCTCGAAAAGTAGAATTATTCAAATGAATATTATTAGCCTTTAGTAAGCATACTTTCAAGTTCAAGCTCCACAGAAATAATTTATATCAAGAAAAGAAAAAAAAACCTTCAAATTCCTAATGTATTTTTATTTTCATAAGCAAAACATTCTAAAGTACAAAAATGTTAACAATATTAACAACAAAAGAATAAAAATAGACAATTCTGCTATAAAAGTCAATTATTACATTAAATATAATAGCAAATAAGGAATTATTGATGTAAATAATAATATTCTGTTTGAATACTAAAATAAAAGCAGTCGATAAAATATTAAAATGTCTCACAGAAATGTAAATATATCTTAAGAAATTTAAATATAACTGTTTGAATCATAATATGTAATAATGGGAATCTTTTGAATTAACACCCTGTATCCTTTATTTTATACCCACATATTTTTGTTGACGCCATTTTTCTCGGAACAACATGTTAGAGCGTGTTAATAGACGTTTAATCTTGGCCGTAGTTTCTGAGCTGTTCTTTCGTAGTAAAATGTCCTCAAATATAGCGAAAATTGTCCGATGAATTGACAAAAGTGGTGTGGGTATATCAATGAAAATAAAAAGGAACAAAAGAAATAAAGTATCTGTACTCTCAGATACTGGTATAGCTAAAACTACTCACTTCACAAACTCATTTCAAGTAACAGAATAGAATATAGTTATCATGCATGTAAAGTTTTGAATAATCAATTGGTCTGAAGCGTATTAATAAGAAAACAAGACTAATTCCCATTCTGTGCACGCGCACAGCCTGAAAAAAATCAGTAATTATTGCTTTGAGGCTTACCATATGCACGTAATGATAATAAATTAGAAAACAATAAGATGCTTTTAAAATAGGTGTCTTAAAAAATCCTATATATATATATATATATATATCCACTTAGGGTAATATGTCCCCTTATTTATTTTGTATATGAGTCCTTATATTAGCATACTTATAATATTAGAATGTTAGTAGAAATAGTTATGAATAAATATTTAAGCCTTCACTTAGAAAAACATTATTTTTCTTTAAAAATTTACTTTCAAGAAAAAAGAATTGTATTTTAAAGTAAGGTAATTTTTGAGGGCAAAAAGGCTAGAGAAAAAACAATATTCTTCAAAAGTTTTTCGAAGCCGTTCTATTTTTCTCCAGATTTCATATCTTTTTTACATGTCTTATTTTAAGCAACAATTCTTTCAGAGAAAAGGTATTTTCTGAGAAGAATTTTATGGATAAAAAGACCACAAACGTCGTAAAATAGCGTTGTCGTATAAAAAAATTAATAATTTTAACTTTTTATAGCAATGCTTTATTCGAAGGTAGATCCTAACTATTAAAACAATGATACAATGTTTTAGTATTTTCAGGTATTTCTTAAGCTAAATGATGTTTAAATTATTCACAGAAATTCAGAATTCATAGATTGGTTCAAACTATTCTAGCTTGAAAAAATTAAGAGGCGTCTATTGTACTTACATTGATATTTCTTTCTTTACAAATTTTTTCAAGTTTATAATAAAGGAGCCTTTCAACTTTACTTTTATTCAAAAATATTTTTAATTTTTATTCAGTTTAAACAGAAAATATCGGTTCAGGAATTAAAAGAATTCATGTAGAAATAAATAATATTTTATTGTCAATGGTAGCCTAATATCTTTATACATTCTGAAGCTTCTGTGTTTATAACATATCATACGTATATTCATTTTAAGTTTTTTAATTTGAATATGGCTTAAATTTTTTAACATAATGGATTAAGTTTATTTCACATGTCTATTTTAAAATATGAATATGAGAAAAAAATAAAATATATTCAAAATAATTATTGAGTATTTCTATAATTTGATAAGCCATTCCCGCATTTGAAAGTAATTAAAATTAAATAGCTACATGACAAAGATATTATTCATTAAATTATCATATGAAGAGAATATGTTGATAACCCAAAATTGCCTCACATTTCCATTCTTTAATTTTTCTAAATATCAGTTTCCTCCTTCATAGATTAATTAAAGTATGAGACAGTTTATCATTTTTGTATTTCATTAAAATAATGTATCATCATTATCGAGATGCAAGTGAATAAATTCCATCGAATAACAATAAAAGACCGTAAAATAAAGTAAAAATATGTTTACGAAAATTAAAACCATTTTATTAGTTTTCACTGCTGTAATATTAATCCCAGAATAAAGTACAAATATTTTTTTAAAAAAAAAAACTATATCTAACACACAAATGTAATTAAATTAAAATTGTTTTTTCAAAATTTGTCTTTTCATTCATCTACAATCAGTTGCACGAATCAAAATTAAAATTATTTTATTCACATTAAATTTTGAAATATCTTTACTTTCCGGTTTTTCAGCTTTTAAAGTATTTGTGTTTCCTTAATTCGGTAATTTTAATGTCATCAAGTATTATTAGATTCATGATTTTATTAATATCTTAAATGAAAGAAAAAATCATATAAATTTGATGTTATTTAAATATTTAATGAACTATACTAATCCCCTAGTGGTGATCACATTTTAATTATTAACTTTCTGTCAGATTTACTAAGTTGTTTTTATTATCCCCATTGCAAGATCTATCATCAGTAATATAACTTTTTTTTTCAATATTTCTCTTTGATTGTTTTTATTTTATTATTTAATTTTGTTGTATTTCCTCTTCCATGTAGTGAAATCTCCAAAAAATTTATTTTTCAATTTCTTATAATTTAAATCTAAAGTGTAATCACGATTTATTAATTCAGTTAAGCTCAAAAGTCGTTTGACAAAACAAATATTGCAACTCAAGAACATTAATTCTTCTTGGTTAGTAGTTTTCCATAATTTTATCGCCAAAAAATTTACTTCTTTATCTTATGAAAAAATTGCGAATTTTATATCTTTAATAATCTATTTGGAGTATTTCATGTTCTAGTGATTTAAAACGAATTTAACAAAATTAATTAATTCACAAAAGTGAGTTTTTCTATTAATTATTAAATTTTAAGTTATACTTATTGTTTAATGTTAAAATGAGCATCAGGGAAAGCAAATATTTTTAATTACATTCTTAATCATGTTATTAATTATTTTGGGAGTCTTTCTTTCTCAAAGAAACTTTACCCAAAATTATTGTATCATCATATCTATAGTATATGACATGAGTCGTAATTTTAAGTAAGAAATAATTTCTCTAATAAGCCAAGATTTGATCGACCTAAAAAGATTACTAAATAAATTTGATAAAATGGCAAAAATAGATTTTAAATACCTATTTTCGTAAAACAACAAATAAATTAAAACTTCGAAAAAACGCTAAAAGCCCCAAATAGAGTTTGTTAAACCTCATTTAAAATTGACAAAAAAAAATAGAGAGAGAGCTACGTACTTTTCATTGATGAAAGTATACACAACTTATTTTCATAAAATGTCGTTAGGTGCATAAGTCGTCTCAAAAAAAAAGAAGAAAAAAAAAAAAAACATTCAAAGTTTTTTTTTTTTGATCCCCATCAAATATGGTGAGTAGAATGTTGTGGTGTGGTGGTGTTTTTCCTCTAAAAGTGTTAGAGTATTATGTCAAAAAACGGCACAATTGATAGATATTAGGAACACAAATGGTTCCAAATTCTATAAAGAATACCCCAAAAAATTACATTTTCCAACATGATAATGACAGAAAACTTACTTCGTGTTGTTAAATAATTAGCAAATAAAAAAAGTTAAAGCCTTTAGCGGCTGAATATAATACCAGATTAAAACTTAATGATAAAAATTAGATCATATCAGAAATTAATTCAAGTAGTAAAATCTAAATAATTTGTGTCACGCATTAAACAACAAATGAAAAGCTACAGATAAAATAAACAAATTAAGGGATTCCTTGCCCGAGAGATGTGAAACACTTTCGAAGGTAAATAATTATTCAACAAAATATTAATGATACATGAAACAATAATTTGTTGTAGAAGTTAATAAAATATTTGCATGCAATAAAATTATTTTGTCAAAATACTTTTAATCATTATGTATATGCACTTGTTTCTAAAAATGTTGCTTCTATGTTAGGCTGAAAATGTGCTGTCTTTGCTTGCATAAAAATTTGGCTTCAATGTTATCATTTAACATTTTTGTGGCAATAATTATATTGTGAGCAAAGAAAAAAAAAACCCATTAAGTCAGTAGAAACCTGTAATGATTTAAATTAAAATTTTGTCAAAAACTATAGAATTCTTTTGTATCTATCAGCCTATGCCTGTAATTTTAGTTGCATATGAAATTCGCAATATTGCATAAGACACTTGGATATTTAAAGATATTGTATTCAGACAATTACAAGTATTCTGATAAGAAATTGAAATTAATTTCTTAAAGTTTTCAAATTTTGGTAAATATTAAATTTTCATTATTTTCTAATAAAATTCTTAAGATCTAAAATTACATAGTTTCAAATTCTGAAATTGGGATAGGAAAATCAAATTTCATACGCATTTATCAATCGGTTTCCTTAATATTTATTGAATTTAAAATTCACTTAAGGTATGAAATTCTGCAAATTTTAAGAAATTGCGTTTATCGGGCATAACAAGTTATCCTGTTTAAAATAAAAAAAATTCCTCTATTTAACAAAAACAATTTCACAAGTATTGTAGGATAATTAAAAAGAAGTCAGATCATACTGTAAATTTTTTTTCTCATCCTTAGAAAAATGTTTTCCTGATTCTTATTTAACTGTCATCGATGCTCATACATCACTACATTGTAATCGGAAGACTCCAATGATTGCTAGTTAATGGGAGATCTTTATGCGTCTTTTAATAACCTCACATTTCTCAACGAAATTTTCTGAGCATTACTGGATCTATTACGAGATTAAATTCCCTCCACAGCTTGCCTTTAATATCCTCAGAATATTAATTACAAAGTTCCTCCACTGCAGATTAATGCATCGCCCATCTATACAGGAAGTTCTTATCAGAATTCGCGTTTGGTGTTTGTCAACTCTGTAAAAGCTATTGAAGCAGATTAAAAGGCGAATGTTTCGCTCTTAATTGCGTTTACTTGTACAACCTAAAAGTGAATGTTTCGACAGAAGATTGGAGGTTAGCTGATGCTGCAATTATTTATACGTTTCGGTGTAGAAAGTACTTTATCTGGCACTTTGATTAACCATTAGTTTTAGGGAACAATGGCTAAAAACTTTTGTTCAATTGAGACGCATTGCAACTACAGAATTTCTCGTAAGTTCTCTGACATTACATTAATTATGTTGTACAATCATCTTAAAATTTTAATTGAAGGAAGTAATTTGTACAAAAAGAATTCCAAAATTTTAAAACAAGGAAATTTTTTAATATTTTTTTAGTTACCGGTGTAAAATTATTTTTTCATAATGACTCATTAACATGTCATTTTTTTTGTTTGTCCTAAGCAAACTGATTGCTTACTTAAAATGAAAAGTGTAATTCATCAAGATCAAGTTAAGTGAAGCGCTAAAATTATCTTTAAATGGTATGAAATAAGTTGACATTTTCTTTTTCATTGTAACGCTTTTTAGTATTCTGCACAAAAAAAAAACTTTTCTAATTAGTTAAGTCCAGCCCAGAAAATATCAATGCGTAGCAAATAAAATCGAATAAAATGCAAATATATTGATATATATATTAAAATAATAAGTGGAATAAATAAAGAAAATATATATTAAATATATAAAGTCTTTTGAAAATATTTTTTCATCAGTTTTTACTGATAATAAAAACATTTTTATCATTTGACGTCTTATTAAAATAAAATTTCTGAAACAGTTTTAACTATAAAACTTCCATAGATACTTGGAGGATTATTTTCTTCTTTGTGCATAAATACATGCATGAATACACAATCAAGAAAAATTTTAAGATTCTATAATTGACAGGTAATATAAATGGATCGAGATTAAATAAATCCTGTTTCAATGCCATTTGGTTTCGTGATGAGAACATTCTGCCTATCATTGTCAAAAGGATTCCGAGATGAAGAACATTAAGAAATCAGGACCATCACCATCATTATTTTGTTTAAATGTAGTTGCAATAATTAGAATAAAAATATTTATAAGATAAAATCTCAACGAATAGAAGTTGTCTATCAAAAATCCATACATCAATAGAATACTCATAATGGAGCACTGATTTCACAACACATGTATAATATACAATTCACGATGGCAGTTCCAAAATGCATTTAGGCCATTAGGCAAGGGTGATGAAGCATTTAGAATGGAATGTGGCCATGGTAACCTGGTGGTTATGGACAAAAAATAGCGGTTAGCGTTGTTTCTGTTGAATCGTGGGTTCAAGCCTTGATGCCACTAAGAACTCGCTATATAGCTGGGCTGATACAAGTTAAATATGGTCAAGGTTCCGAGTCCTTCCAAGCGCGGGGTATGTAAGTTTGGAGCGGGAGAGCCAGCTCAGGTATAATCCTTGTCTATAACGTCACAACAAATGACAGAGGCTCAAAATAACGAAGTTCTTCGCCAATAGCTCTCGTGTTGTATCTTGTGTGACTTCAATAAATAACCAATCAAAAATTTGGAATGGAAATCGAAAGTGTTAACTCCCTGTAGTATCGTACTGTGCCCGTTTTTCTATTTTCTAAGAAGTTTTTCAGTATGATACCATTCGTCTTCATCGAATATCGCGAGAACTTTTTCGATCGATGTGACATTCTCCGGCTTCTTCGGAGAAAATTCAAAGAAAGCACTATATTGTTTTAATTTTTGATATGTTTCCAGACTATAATGAAAAATGCGAGTATTATCGTCGGTGACAACTGGAAGAAAAAATGACGACCAAAACTCGTCTCAAAATGATGGCATCAACTCGATCCTTCTGCAATCAAGTTTTTATTTGGCAGCAAATGGTTGCTGAATCAAAACTAATTTATGAATCAATATCAAATTTGTTTCAGAGCCACTTAACAGATGGCAGCACAAAATAGTAGCACCGACATACCTTAACAACACCATTTATCGAATAAAACGGTACTTTTAGAATCACTATTTAACGTGAGACATACAATAATGTTGATGCTTAACATAATTTTGCTAAAAATATAAACCCAAACAATAGGAGCAGAATATTTACATTATAAAATAACTAAATTTAGTAGGTATGCGAATAGCAAACACTGTCCATTGTTTTAGTTGTTTCGCAGGGAGTATGTAAATATCTATCTCTAAGAGAATCATTAACCGTACTTTTACTAAAGGAAAAGCTGTCGAAATTGCCGATTCTGGACGATAGCTGAAAAGATAGATATGATCGCTAATGGAAATCTTTGAATTATTCATCGTGTCATAAATAGCCTGATTTTGCCGCCCAAGGGAATGAGGGATTTATGAATAACATGGATCAGGAGATGTTCTCATATTCATATAGTTCCGAATATTTTCATGCTGTGTTTTATGCATTTGAGTCAACCTTCAAATGGAGAATTTGTTTAATTAGATTAAATAATAATTGTTTATGAAGTATAAGATTAGTCATTTAAGTCACCTTTCAAATTAAAAATTTGTTGAATCAAATGAAATAATAATTGCTTATGAAGTTTGGCATTAGTCATTTAAAAATAACTGTAATGATTTATATAATCTTGCACTAAAGGTAGAAATTATCATTGAAAGAGTTATTTTATATTCTTAAACAGTTTCACTGTTCGTTATCTCGAAATAAATATACAGTTAAAATGTTTCGTCTGAAACTGAGTGTTCATAATTCATCCTGAATTTTTATGTAAAGATATATTGTTTTTATTTTTGATAATAGTTTTAAATTTTATTTAGCAGCATATTTTCTGATTGAAAAACACATTATTAAATTAAGAAAAAGACTTAAAATGATGGTCTTAATAAACACTAAAAATTCACGTCTCAATCGATTTCATGTTTTGTCCCAGAAAGAAATTGCTTCAGAGTGGGTGTAAATGATAAAAATGGTTTTATCCCCTTCTTTTAGCTAAAATTATCCATGATAATGTCAATATTGGCTGTCATTCCATTGATTCAGTCTCGTGAATAATAGCTTCGAATTTACATCTAAGCAATATTCAGCATATATATATATGCTTAAGTTTTTAATCACAAATTTTCCCAATGTATCGAAAATGTAAGTAAATAATTTAGACTCACTTTATTGAATAAATTGATTTGGGTTTTGTTCATTTTTAAATACATTCTAAACACTTTATTGAAAACTGTATAAACTTATTTGCTATTAATCGTTAATACATTCTTAGTTACATAAATATCTTTAATAAGCTTCTATTCAATATAATATCTATAAAAATATTTTTTTTAAAATTCTCTGTTATAACAAATTTTATTTTTAATTTAAAACATGTTACTAAACATTGATATCATATTTCTCTCTTCTGTTTATTACTACACAATGATTTAATAAAATTCTAAATGAAGTATTCTGAAATCTAAATATATATTTAAATAATTTGATGCGAGTAAAATTCTTCCGAATATTAAGTATTTTTTTAGTATTTTATTACGAAAATTATCTTTGTCATGTAGAGAAATTTTTAAATTCTTACAAATCTAATGCTGTTTTCTCAGGTATACTATTTTCAACCGTGATTCAATTGAAGAAAATTATTATTAGGAGAATGTAATCACTAAAATGTAAATCACTTCGAGCAAGAGATTATATTTAGAAAGTACTAGTTTCAAATGGAATTTACATCCTTTAAAATTTTCGTTCCGACTATAGGAAACTATTACAAAATTAAATTATACACATTTCTTTAAAAGGAAACCCAGTTTCGGCTCCAGTCTATCCTCTCATCTCGACAATCTCATTTACAGGTAACATGCAGGTATTACTTTCGAGCTGTGGATCTGATTTGCGTATTGAGAGCAAATGTTCCAGCCATTACAAATGTAAAAAGGATTTCAATTTCCCCTCTGGAATTGGAAAAATTCTGCACCACAGAACACACTATGTGAAGATTAGGCTGTCCATGTACAAAAGCAAGTTTTCCATTGGCATAAATAAAATTTCTATTTTCCTGGATTTTTTTCCGAACAGGAACTTCATTCCTGCTCTATTCCGAAAAATAATCGGTTTCCATAGAAACGAAAAGGCGCGTTTCCTTTCAAGAATTTTTATCTTATTTTTTGCCTTTAATGTGTCTTCTTTTATCTGCAGTAAAGGGAAAAAAAGCGGAAGAAAAATTTCTTCCTCGTCTCTTTCCCAACGATGAAAGGTCTCCAGTAAATGTATTTTTTTTTTAAAAAAGATAATCTTTTGCGGTTTTATTATTATTTTTGTTTTCGTTTCATGATGTACGGTAAAGGCACCTGACCGTAAAAACATAATTTAATACATTTTGTTTTTGTTAACTAAACAAATAGAATGATTTTTTATTAGTAGGGTAATTTCTAAAATTAGTTTCTTAAATTGTGAATTATCAGACAAAAATATCGTTTTAAAATTATTTTTTTCATGGTATTATTTTCGGTTCAATTTAAGGATGTTTACTTTCTTCGTGCTTATGCGACTTTTTTGTGGAACATTTATCTTAAGAAAATAAAAGGCTTCATACCTATTTCATTCTTGAAACGGTAATGTTAAGAGATTCTCTAACTGTTAAGTAATGAATAGTATTTTATTTTATACGAATTTTTAATATTGTTTGTATGTTTTATAAGCTACATCCTTAACCGATTTATTAATATACTTTCCCATGCCACTTCAATTCACTGAGGAAAGTAGTATAGTTAAAGAGAAGACTTTTGGAATTATAAAAAGTGAGAATAAAAAGAATATGGAATCATTCATACTAAAACACATATTTATGCAAATTTTGATTTATCGTCATTTAATATAATAAAGTCTAGCCTTGATAAACTTGATTAACTTCATTCATTTCTCAAAGTTCAACACTTCCGTGATACAAATTGAGAGCTAAAAAACCCTTTTTATTCAACTAATTAATTTTGAAAAATAAACCTAGAAAGGTACAACAAAAGCAAGCTTCTACTTGGAATAAACTGAATTACATTCAACTGATCAGTTTAGTGAAGTAAAAGTAATGCAATTAAATTCACCTAAATGTACATTACAACTAAATTAATTTCTGAACTAATAAATTTTTTTTTATTTCAAACACGATATTTAGCCATGATAACTACTGTAAATAGAAGCGTAGTTATATTTTTTATTCATGACATAAATATCAACATTAAGCTCTTGTCTCTTCTATCTAATGTACATACAAACTATATGACATATAAAATTAGAATTTGTATTTTACTTCAGTTCTTTGCATATTTGTAAAAATAATTTCGGAGTTAAGTAACAGCTTGCAAGAAATAATAATATAAAAGAATATAAAAAAAATTATGCACAAAGTGACTTTTTAATATTACTCGTAATATATGAAATGAAACCCTTAACTTTGATGATAGTTTGCTCTAGAAATTTCACAGTCTCTCAATCATCACACTATAATGCTCTACAATGTGCGAATTTAATGAATCAAATACCGTATCGAATTATCACATATGCCATAAAGTAGTAATTCAATGCATCAGATTCGATATTGGATTATCCCACTTACTATAACGTAGGAATTTTATAAATCAGATACTTTATCGGATTATCACATATATCATACCGTAGTAATTTAATGTATAGGATACCAATGAGTCTCTGCTATATCTATTCGAATTTATTTAAGAAAAGTGTCTAATGTTTATGCGAGCAATTCACATAAAGAGCTTAACTATTTTGTTATGCAAAAACACATTTACAGCTCTCAACTTGACTGCAACAACAAAAGTTAGTTTCTACTTGAGAGTGGGGCAGAATAAACTAGATATAAAAAAGGAATATTAGATGCTAGTTGAAACGACTATGTTATATTAAAAATGAAATTCATATTTACTTTATCATTATCAACTTTAGAGAACATAAAGCGGAATTGCAAAATTTCTTACAAACGGTCTTCACGCGACAAATTTTTGTGTTATTTAAAATCTATCATTTCTTCTCTCGATTTTGTAGCGATCGTATAAAGATATTAGACAATGCAACTATCTTCAGTTCCTACTTATTTATGTGAACTTCTGAAAATGAATGTAGACTTACTGGATGAAGTGGAATCGATATGTTAAAAATCATACTAAACCATGCAATAAAAACTGGAATGAAAATTCTAGGCTCTAATGCTTTCAGTTAATTACAAGTCTCTCTCTATCACATAATACTAATCTAACTAAACTAAACCGTATTTTAAACGAAACTATATTAAAGTGTAGAATAATTCAATCGATTAATTATTTTTTTTCTTAATTTGTTGATTTTACGAAACGATGACAGTGAAACGGACGATTGACGATTAAACGAACGATTGGGGATGAAACGCCTTATTAAAATTTGAAACTGTAGGATATTAATTCTTGGAAAAAGGTGTAAATACACCTGGAAGAGCAAATACAGATAAATATCAAAATAAATTAAAATGCTAAAGTTTTAATATTCTATTGTCATTTCACTCGTGAATAAATAATGTTTAATAAAAAAAATAATAATAATAACTCATTTTATGAAAATATATTCTGAGATGTTAGCCATAGTCTGGAAAAGAAAAATACAAAAGAAGTATTAAATATCTTCGTTATCTATAATCTCGTATACCATAAGGCCTGAAGCTTCCATAGACTTAGTGAAATAGATTATAGATTCATAACGTGACATCTTTAAAATAATATTTTTTAAAACAGAAAACTGTCATTCGTCTAAGCAATCATGTCGCTGATGTCTGTCTGACCGTCTAGAATATTTTTCTTCTGTTTCACAAATATGCATTAGTTCCTCTAAAAGGCCTTCTAGACAGATGCTTTCAAGAATTTCAACTTTTTGGGATAAACTACACACGAAGAACTTTATTTTGGTAAAAGCCTGTATTTTTCTATGAATTTATATTCGTATTTCTTTTTATAAATGAAAAACACGAAGTTTAGGAAAATCTGATGTAATCTTACTGATATTAACGTGATTGTTCTTTAAAAAAAAAATAGAAAACTATTCCATATAAAAATAAAACTTAAATCACAGTAAACTAAAAGTTCTTTAAGTAGTAGAAAACTAAACTAATATTAAAATATTTTGTGCTACATTGATTAAAGAAGTACTGGTTACAGTGAACACGATGAAATCCATGACATATGTTAATAAGAATAAGTTATCGAAAAAAATGTGAAGGATAACATTTCATTTCTTTTATTATGCCATTGGACATTCACACTTATTTCGGCTTCATGTTACTAACTCTTGCGAACGATATTCTGTCATACAAGATTTAAAAAGCATTAATTGCCTACTTTAATTTCAATTATTTTCAGATATTTTTTTTAAATCAGAAAACAATTCCCCCGAAATTCCAATAAAATAAATCAATGAAAGATATGGATGAAATTAGCAGATTATCTAACTTATAAATATTTTGATTAATAATTATTTGTAACAAAGAAATCACGATTTGAATGTAGAATCCTTAAGCAAACTTTCATTTTATTTACTGCAACATTTCTAACTGAAATTATTTAACAACATGTCAAAATATAATAGTCACACTTGATTTTATAATAATGATTCAAGCAGCTAATATAAGCATATAACCTTAGATAATAATTACATGATTTTTCTATTATTTTTAATTTGTAATCTCTGCCAAAAAAGATAAGTATATAAATCCTCATTTTGCATAACACATCGATTAATAACTCCCGAGTCTAACATTGAAAACAACATTTTTTTTGCAATTTTTTTTTATTCATCAACATAACGCCTTTTGTTAATCACCTTTTAGGGTGATACAATCGTTCCAACGCTTTTCCCCAAATCCCCCCCCTTTTTTTTTTTCCGCAAGAAATCTTTTTTGTTGCGAGTAAATAGCGATAAACAGCTTTCTGAATCATCGACTCGTTGCTGTTTTTCTTCCATCGAAAGCAATCGCGGCACCCACTTGGAAAAAACCTTTTTCACTTCACTTCAAAAAACCTTTTTCCTGGTCCGATCGACTTAAAATTTTGACACGTTTCAAGCAAAGGTTAGTACTCTAGAAAGACCTGGTTACTGGTTTACTACGAGCGCCATCTCTGGGTTAGTCTCGGGAGTTATTGATCGATGTGTTATACCTACACTAATGTCCTCCTTTTCCACATTTTAATAAATTAATAACTCCTCTCAACTCATTTTTTATTGGCAAGAGCCAGTTTTTTTAAACAACTAAATGAAGAAACAAGCAATCATATTCATATTTTTTTTGTTTTGAAAAAATATTTTTACCTTTGTTTTGCTCTGAATCATTATAGAAGTCATGTTCAGTTTGATAACGTAATAAACTGTTCTAACTAAACACTAATCAATTGATAGTACTTCATAATTATTGAACTGTTTCTCAGAGATTTTAATATAAAGGTATTTTAAATGATATCATTTCAAATTTTTCACATCTTTATATTCTGACCTGCAAATAAAAAGATATAAGTAGTTTTGTGAGCAAAATATTTTAATTAATATGTTGAAAATTCTAACGGGAAAAATACTTTCATTTCTAATCATTAGCTTTAATATCTTATCAGTTTATTTTAAAAACAATTGCTTTAATCGTTTCAGTTGCCAATCTCAACAAGAAAATAATTCTTTTCATAGATACATTTTGGATGTAATCAGATTTCCCCCTCAACAAATAACTGGATAGACAATTTTAAAGTCATCACAAAAGACGAAACTTAAATTTATTATTTAAAATTTTGAATCGTATTCAAACAGAAAATTTAGTACATGTTTTTGATGCATAATCGATATGCAGCCATGACATATGCTTTACACTTTTCTAATGTTTATCATCCGTGTATCACTTGAAAATTATAAAATAATAATAACCAATAATCTAATACCATAGAAATTGCTTTCAATATTGAGTGAGTATTGCAGAGATATATTGCATATATAGATCTTTGAATTTAACTGAAAAAAATATTTTAACTATTTTTTTAGAACAAGATAGGGTGTTAGAACAAGGGAGGTATGTTGATAGTGTTAAATTAACCACTATCGATATACCTTCTTTTAATAATATTTTAAACAGAAATATTTTTAAGAAATAGGTTTTGTGTTTTAATTATAGATTAATTTCATTTACTCAGTAATGTTAGTAGTCATTGATACTACTTGACCATTGCAACAAAAATTAAAACTGGTGAACTGAAATATGTCGAGAGATAGATGAAATAGAACTAATCAAATCAATCAACTAGTTAATCCGTGAACACATTAAAACTCTTTTATAAAATCGATTACAATCTAAATAAATAAAAATACATCATTCATAATTTTTATTATATATATATATATATATATATAAAACTGAAATTCAATACAAAGGAGGTCAAGAACATCAAATAAGCCCTCCATCCATTCCAGGACTGGATTGATATAGATAGAGGAGAGGATCTTGTATGTTGTGCGATGTGTAAAACGATTCCACCATCCAAATCCCGACAAGCTAGGAAAAATGAAGGATAGAATTTCAGAATTTTTTTTGTCCGTTGCTATGGTAGCGAGGTAACGCTGAAACATCACCTGTAACTCTCATGTTTCTTATTCACCATCGATCCAAACGAAATTTCGAGCCATTAAGCTCCTTCTTTTTCCTTTAGCGTGACTAAGACTCTGGTGAAATTTTTTTTTAAAAGATTTTATTCTTGGCATTGATTGTCTAGTGTCAAGAAGAGCTGTAATCGAAGATAAAGAAATGGCATTTTGAAGTCACGAAATAAAATATTCTAAGCGCATTGCTTTTCCGAAGCTGTTTTTCTTGTCACGTATCTAATCTAGAAGAAGGTAACTATTTTTGGAACCGATCGGTCTGCCAGAGTTGTCTAGTGATATTAAAGCTTGTGTCTTCAAAGTTTATGTGTTCAGAGTTCTTTGATCACATAAACTGGCAAAGCTCTTTGAGCATAAATAGTTTTCAAGTAATATGTATGTAGATTAACTAAACATTACAATATTACGTTGGTACACAACTTAAATGATGTTTGCTTTATTTAATATTATACGTGCATACTTTTAAAAATAGATACGTTAATTACAAATTAATGAAGAAAACATATAACCATAGTATTCATGTAATAACTATTCACAATGCTCTACATTCACATTGAAGGAAACAAATTATGCATTGATCTCCGACCACCATATTCAGAATGATCTATGTGTTCATAATTACTATAAGACGATAATTACGTTTCATAAAAGTACGCAACGGTGGAAACGCAACAGTTAGGAACTTGAAAAATGAATGGGATTATTGCGTGTACCAAGCTGAGTACTATTATATGATCTGAAAACTTTCAGCTTTGAAAACACACAATTGTTTGAAAGATTGATCTACCAAAATTTCTGAGGTAGCATGTTTTGTTGAGCTCATACCATTGATATGTTAACGCCCATCGCGTTTTTTTTTAATCTTCACTGCGAATAATTCAGGAAAGGAAACAATCAATAAATGGTGCTCACACATTTTTTTAGTTCGAAGCAATAGTTATTATTTTGCTTATATTGTTACACTTAATATTTTTAATAAACTGTCGTTCAAATTATCATTACTTTTAGAGCTATTGTCGACGGTGATTTCGTATTTCTGAAACACGGTCAAAGGACAGCGCCTTATGCTTCTAAATCACATTGTTGAAGGATTTTAAAGCCCGATTGAAATTAATATACAGTGTCTAGTGTTCTTTCGAACTAAGGTACTTGGTTGTATGAAGATTAGAGCCCTTGATTTAACTTAAACGTCACAGGCTTTAATTGCAACTACCGGCTTCATTAATAATGTGACTATGACCATTAATAAACTAACAAATCTTATTTCATTTTCTTAACAGCTTAAAGTTTCCCCTAGTGGGTTAAATAGCGATGTTAACCCATTTTCAATTTGCTCATTTAAAATTTTGTAATTTTTTTTTTCAATTTTCATTTATCATATTAATCGATGTAAAATATATATATATAATTAGAATTACAATTATTTTTCAGAAAATTTTGCTTTCCGAAAAACTATCTTGCTAAAATATGAAATAACGTGGACTACATTTATCTCAAAAGTACGGAATTTAAAAGCATGAAAACTATTTAAATGTGAGTAAGAACTTCAGACTTTATTTTTTTTTATTATAATCAGTACTAACACAAGTAAAATAATTTATATGAAAATAAATATCTGTTAAACATTTATTAATTGTAGTAATGACCCAAATTATATGAAGGATGAACGGCTCCTCTTTTAATAAACATATATTTGTAAGTATTATTCAAATAACATTTTTGCTTCGAATTAAAAAGAAAAATATATACATGTTAAACAAAAATAGCATATAAATGATCATAGAATAACGAATGAGGAAAGTACTATACCTTGTATTTCTTAACTAATGTTACAATTAATCTTTTAAAAAGTAATGTTTTTATACTTCTGTGTATTTACTTAGGATTTTGTGTTATTTATCTTACAAATATTTTTCTGTCATTCATCCGAAGAGAAGACCTTCTAAAACTACAAATTTGTTTCAAAACTTATTTGGAACTGTGTTAATTTTGAACATTTGAGCACTTATGTAACTATTTTTTTAAACATTATTAACTATTTGTACGGGTAAAAAAATCACATTACCTTTTTTTTTTCTCTTCCTAAGTTATTTTTTAACAGTCTTACAACCATGATAATAGTATTTGTCTCATAATCGTAATAAATGTGGTTACTTAAAATTATTTCTCTGCACAGTTGCTATTTAGAACCGGCTTATAGAATTTATTTGCAATGAAGTGATTTAAGAGAATAACTTCCCTTTTACGATTCCAATCGCAAAGAAAAAAAAGTCGTATCTCGAACATTCTTGTGAAATTATTGCATTTCTTTGGAAATGAGAAATAAAAAAAGTAATGTTTGAATTCCGTACTACACAAAAAGGAAAGTACCTCTTAAGTCTCACGCGCTGCATTTTTCGAATACTTAGGGAACGTAAAAAGTGAAAGCCCTCTTTATCTTTGCGTGCCCTGTTACATAATTATCGCTTTGAAAATTTATTTAAAAAAGAAACAAAATAAAGATTAAAAAAAATACCCATGTCGTAAGAACTCTTTTAGTTTATTTTGAAATTCCTTTCTTCGATGAAAAGAAAATTCGTGCTATTTTTAGCTAACTGCTCCTCATTAGTGAGCTAAAATTCAAACAGTTTTCAGGATTCTTTTTTGTATCTGAATTCTTCTGTGAAATACTTTTAATTGAATTCTTCAATAATCAATAAATGCGTGAAAAGTTTTCATGCACATTCAAGATGTAATGCAAATAACAAAAAAAGGTAATGTATGAAAAAAAGAAATGTAATATTCTGTTTTCGTAAGTTGAAAATATCTCAAAAAATAGATTATTGATGTGTTCAATGAGATATCTAGTTAGTTTTTTACCATAAATCTATTTCATTTAGTTCTCCCATCTTGTTTATAACTAAAAGTTACTTTATTACGTTTTTCAGTTTCATTTTCGTCACATTTTTAAACAATATCGGAATTAGTTACTATCGCGTCTTGGTGTTATATTTATCCGAAATCTTTGAAACTTGTCATATTTTACAACACAGGGTTATTAAAAATTATTTCTAAGACGTCAAGATTCCATAGTTTCAAAATTAAACAACACGGAACGATAAGTAATACATGAATACATAGAAAAACTGTGGAAGTTTAGAATTTTCAAAATTAAATGACCCTTCTGTGCTCTTCATGAAGCTATTTTACAAAAGCTGTTTTAGTAGCTTTTATGGAGCTACCTCGCAGTTTGATGTGTCGCAGTCGACCAGATGACTTAATATTACACAGCTGGTAAGTTAAGTCACCTGATATGGCCCCAGGAGATTTATTTATTTGGGGGTTTATTTATAAAAAATAAAATGTATGCACCACCAAAACTCACAAATTTATTTGCACTTAAAACAACGGATTTCTGCTACAGTAACACATCAATCAATAACTCCCGAGACTAACATTGAAAACAACATTTTTTTTGCAAATTTTTTTTTTTATTCATCAACATAACACCTTTTGTTAATCACCTTTTAGGGTGATACAATCGTTCCAACGCTTTTCCAAATTTTTTTTTTTTTTCGCAAGAAATCTTTTTTGTTGCGAGTAAATAGCGATAAAGAGCTTTCTGAATCATTGACTCGTTGCTGTTTTTGTTCCATCGAAAGCAATCGCGGCACCCACTTGGAAAAAACCTTTTTCACTTCACTTCAAAAAACCTTTTTCAGTAAATACACTTCCATATGATATCTGTGTCATCTCAGCAATCTCACGGAGCTTCACTTTCGATCTTTCATTATAATTTTTGTCATTTCACTCACATTTTCCGGTGTAACGGCTTCCGCAGGTCTACCCGAGCGTTCCGCGTCATTTGTGTCGGTACGACCACGTTTAAACTCGGCAAACCACCGACAAATCGTTGCTTTGGATGGACAAGAGTCCGGGTAACATTTTTCAATCCATTGTTTCGCTTGCACGGTGTTTTTACCCATTAAAAAACAATGTTTTATCAGAACACGAGAAACTCGGTTTTTTCCATTTTTTAAACAAACTACAAAACGACTTTACTCCAACCTCGATAACTCAGCTGTTTCTGGTCCGATCGACTTAAAATTTTGACACGTTTCAAGCAAAGGTTAGTACTCTAGAAAGACCTGGTTACTGGTTTACTACGAGTGCCATCTATGGGTTAGTCTCGGGAGTTATTGATTGATGTGTTATAATCAATTACAACTGACATTGCACAACGTGTTGGTAGGAATTTACATATCGAATTGACTTTGTACGTGTTACTAAGGAAACCTATATCGAACACTTTTGAAAAAGATTTCCATATTTTCTATTTCCATTTATGTATTATTTATCATTCTGTGCCTTTTATTTATGATAAGTATGGAATTTTGAAATAGATTGAATCATTTTAAATAACCCTGTATATCATACGACAAATAAAAATACCCTTTATATGGCACCTCGACCTGTGTCTTTAACAAATAATTAAACATTTATGAAAATCTTTTTAAAAATTATACTGTAATAGTAATGCTTCTTTTTTACTTCTTCCTTGTTTTCTTTACCTTTCTCCATATGTGAGTTTTTTGCACAAATGACAAAATTAATATTCTCATTAAGATTATACAAGCATACACATTTCATTTACAGGCTAAAAAAATTCATTACATAAAGTTAAGTAAATCATTGTGACTTATCAACGCGAAAGAGTCCATTAAGTAATTATAATGCCCTCCATTCATTAACAGAGAAACAATATCACAGTCATTAAACATTTTACCGATGTAACAAAGTATCTACTAACTAATGAGAAGATGAAAGCATTTCAATGTATACCTTCCGAAAATCACGCTTGGAGATTTTTCTGTAAAAATCACATCGAGTAATTAGACTGCTCTCAAATAGTCCAGAAAGCTTCAAAAATCATCAAGTTTAATTAGTTTTACGCTAAACTTGGAAGTATTTTTCAAATTATCTCAGTTTTGCATCTAATCGATGTTTACTGTGTCATTCTTCTAAACATTATTTTTAAACCCAAAAGTTACGTGTTACCAAATTAACAAATATATATAATTAAAAAAAATGTAGCTTAAATTTTAAACTTTCTATTTAAAATAAATTCTTCAGTTATAATTTGGGTTACACAGTTATTTTATATATCAAAGAAATAAGTAATAGCCCTCCAGGTTACTGATATTTCTCTCCTGATCCGATTTTTAGAAGATTCATAAAAATAACGATCACATTCAAAACCTAGGAAGACTTAAGTAAGCGAAAAATGCTAAATAAATATGTGAGAAGACATCGGCATAAAAACTGTTGTCTAGTCCACTCTCCATGTTGCTAGCCAGATCGGTTGTTCGAAGTGCGTCGTCTGAACATGTTGGGAGCAGTGGACACGACATGGTACCCGCTTGCGGAGAATCGGGTCTAGAGAGACCAAGAAGACGACGAGGCGAGAGGATCGAATGAACATGTGGTAAGCCCTCGTGGATTCCACAGTGACTCGTTCCGCGATACAATCAAATGTTGGATGGCCAATCGCTTTACGAACTGTTTCCAGACCGCTTGTGGAAGCGAATCCGAAATTCAAAAACCATTTTAGTGTATTGCCTATAGCACTAAAGTATCGGCGACACCGTCTTCAGAGGTACAAAGTCAGAACGACGTGGGAGGACATAAATTGGCAATATTTAATGTTAAATGATTAATCCCAGTTTGTTTTGAGGTCAGATAGTTACGTACAGATGTGGAGGTGAACGTAAGGGTGTGGTAATGATCGCCACAATTGCACCCTCTCTGTCTCGTGCCGCCTTGCCTGCACAGCAGGCGTAATAGTCTGGGGAGGTATAACTTACCATAGCATGTCCACTAATTGTGGAACTTTAATAGGCTAGCGTTATGATGACATTCTTAAACCTCAAATGGAACCATTCCTGAATAATCTTTCAGGGGTAATTTTTCAGCAAGGTAACGTTCAATCGTAGAGTAGCTCAATTCTTTTTTACGTCATGTTCAGACTCTTTCATGACCGGCCCGTTCCTCGGACTTGTCTCCTATCTTGCATTGTGGGACAATCTGAAACGCTAAATACCACCATGTCTTTCTCTACATGATTTGGAGGTTGTGGGTCCATCTGCCTCAGAGCAACATCCGATGTCTAATCAACTCAATCTGGACCGTGTTGCGATATGTATTGCGCAGTAGTAGGTGGTTCGACGAGCTATTGATGTTAAAATGTATTTGTCTAATTGTTACACACTATATTGTCTTTTTTTTAATCAAATAATTTCTCATCTGTATCATTAAGTGTATAAAATTTCATTTCCATCCGATGCTCCTTTCTTGGTGCGCTATTTTTAATATAATTAAGTGTATATATATATATATATATATATATATATATATATATATATATATATATAT
>BMAW01053059.1:271331-283453 GCA_019974015.1 Nephila pilipes
TATATATATATATATATATATATATATATATATATATATATATATATTATATGATGACTTTCATATTCAAGGAATAGATAGTTTTTTTCTTTTCGTGTATATAGCAGCATCAAAACAATTCTCTTTATTTAGCGATATGTATGGTATAAAAGTCCTTTTTCTATTATTTTTTAGTCTTATTTAGAAATATTCTTATGATATTAGTTCAAGTTAAACAATTTCTTTTTTATACCATTCGAAATAATAAAGGATAATTAAGATAAAATATAAAATGAGGATATTTATAAAATTATCTGATACAGGAGAGGATTTGTGAAAGTATTTGTAATTTAAATGCGTATCTTGAAATGTCGTTCTATTTAACTTAAATGAAAAAGATTTTAATTCAAATTGAAATAAAAATAATTTTTAATGAAAATACAATTTTCTTATCCATGGGAAAGCGCGGAGATATTTATAAATTAACTTAGTATACTATTCAACGGCCACTTTAAATAAACATACAGTATCAAAAAGGAAAACATCAAAATATGGTTATGTATTTATATATTCTTTCTAATGTAAAATTTTTGTTATTATTTTTCTTCATATCTTTTTAATTAATACATTAGAAATTCACTTAAATTTTTTTTGTATATTTAGATAAATAAGCAATCACTACCTGCAAAACCATTTTTTGAGAAAAGTATACTTAAATAAAAAATTTTAACACAGTATACCTGAAATTGATATTTCAAGTAAAAGATTAAAATAATATGGAGTTTTACATGTAAGACTATCGTTATAAAAATGATAGGGAAAATGGTAATTGAATTTAAACCGGTTTGAATATATCTATACTCGAGTTAGTTATTATGCTTGTAATATTATGTAAGATTAGAAACAATCTGCAGCTTTGTCAGATGAAAAAGTGATAGTTTGTCGTATCCACTTTTGATGTGTAAAATCTACATCTAAATTGTAGAAAAATCATATCCATTTGTTTTTTATATTTAATGAATTTTTCGAATTAGGTTTTAATACCAGGTTCAGATTTATTCGTCTTTATAATTAAATGCTTTCTTATTTGAGGAATTAAATATTTTATTGAATTTTATTAGATTTTTTTTTATTCCAATGCAGTTAAATTCTTTTTCATTGTAGTGATATTATTTACATTCATTAGAAGAAAAAAAAGAATAGCAATGATTTTGATTTTATAATTACACCCAACTCTTTTTTTTTACATGGTGGATACGTTTCTCAGAAAACCAAATAATAAATACGCTCAAAAAATTCGTGTAAAAAAATACATGAGATGTACGATCAATTTGAGGATATGTTCCACAACTTTAAAAAATTGTGGAAGATGAAAAAACTCTAAATATTTTCAAAAAGAGCCGTGCAAAAAAGTAATAATGAAATCCATATTACATATTTATAAAATAAAAACAATTCATTTTTATTTTTAAAAAATTGAAATTAGTAGGAGTGAAAATTCAATCTATAGGTACATACAATGCATAAAAATTCAATTTGAAATTAGGAATAAAATTACCAACAACTATACATCGCTACTTGATAATATGCGCGTACGTTTATTACGAACTGGATAAAAAATGCTATCATCAGTAGATGTGTCAGATATGTCTAGCACAACTGTCGGTTTTGAATCAGATGAAGAATTCGTTATTAAAGGCCCCCATTGTTTTTTTTTTTGTTCTTACAAAGCCTGTTATTAGTGGTAGATTTGTTTTGGGCGAGGGGTTCTCAAGTTACTTATATAATTCTTGATATTCTGCTACACAAAACTTAAGAATACGTTGAAGTTTCAATGCACTCTCATGTCAGGAACATGAGTAAGAAAATGTTGTTCCATACTTGTAGAAAATTTCAAGTCCTCGCGAATTAAATCAGCTGTTAATAACTGAGCTTCCTTCGTAATGATCGACTTCTTTATTTTCATAAACTGTCATAAATTATATCAAATCGCCTTCATCTTAAGGGCTTCCTAGCATCAATTTTTCGATTTGTATGTTAAATTCATCGTATTTGATAGTTATAATTTCAGAACACATAGCTGATTTTTGAAAAACTAAACTTCCACTTTTGAAGCATGCTATCAAAAGTTTTTTCCAACAAACATTTAAGATCAATTAGCACAACCATTTGATGGCTAAAGAAGCATGTGTAATTCATTCCATAATCGCAAACTTTCTCCATGCTACCACAGCAGTCAAATTTCTTTCTTCCACTGAGCCTAAAATACATTTAAATGTTTGCTTTATGTAGTACATTTTAAATACTGCTATAATACCTAAATCGAGTGGCTGAATCAACGAGTTGGAATAAGTTGGTAAAAACAGCATTTGGATATTTGGATGATCCAACACTATATTTGGATGCTATTTATAACAGCAGATGATATTAAAACAGCATTTGGATGATATTTATATTTGGGTGATTTTATATTTTTTGGTGGCTGGGCGCATTATCAATGAACAAAAATATTTTGAATCCCAAATCTTTTTGTTCCATATATTTCTGGACCTCTAGAACGGAATAGATGATGTACCAATATGTAAACGGATCAGCCGTCATCCTTGTCTTTTTATTCGCCATCAAATGAACCGGAAATTGTTTAATGTTCTTAAAGCTCGTGGTATAAGGGATTTGTTGATCAACAGAAGCTTTGACATTTTATCACCAGAGGCATTACTACGAAACAAAAACGTCACTCGATCTTTGGCCACTTTAAAATCACCATCTGATATTTTCAGAGTTTGCTATGTATGTTCTTTCAGACATTTTCTTCCAGAATAATCCCGTTTCATCGGCATTAAATATTTGATTGGGAGTAAAACCAGCCTGTTAAATTATTTTTTCTAGTTTATCCAGAAAGAGCATTAGAGCATTTTTGCCAGTCGATGTTAATTCTCCTTTTTTTTAACATTGTGAAATGCGTGTCTGTTTAGAAAACTTGTCAGAATATAAAGTAAACAAGCCATGACGTAGACCATGTCACTCACGCATATGTTGGTATAAACCTACCATCTTCTAATTACACTGTCAAAATTAGAATTGAAAAAAAAAATTGATTCGTGCTAGAACAAAAAAATTTGGGTAAAAAAGAAATATTGGTGAACCGTGTTATTACAAAATAGTGTAAAAAAGAGTTGGATGTATTTACAAAGATGCCTTTTACGTTTTTACAACTTACGATCAATACTTTGTTTTTTCGCTCTTAATATACTTTTATTTATTACAATAAAGCTATTCATTTCCTTTGGTCAATGATTAATTGGCATAAATATTTTTCATTCATGTGTAAAGAAGAATATTAAATTCTCATCGAATAAGAATTATTGAAAAATTACGAAACAGATCGAAAAAGAATAATTTCTAAAATTGTATCGTTTGCCAGAAATATATATAATAAATTCAAAATACACTCCTGTATTATAAATGAAAATATCTAACTATTCAAGTATTAAACATAAGTTTTAAAAAAAATTAAAAATGTTAAAACGTTTGTTTTTTCAACTGTAATAACAACAAACATTTTGAATCTTAGATTAGATTACGAGTCTACTTTGAGTTAGTTCATGATACAAAACATTTTGTTGGCATAGTTAACATGCCTGGCACAGTGCCTGCAAGAATTATCCATTACGATAATAACAGTCAGATGTTAGAGGATGATCATATTAATCTCCTTGTCAAAAGCTTCCGCTCAAAATAAAAAGAAACATAATTTGAAGAATCCAGAAAAAAAAAATTTGGAAGACAATACCAGAATTTTCAAAGAACCATCTATCTATCATAATCGATAAAAACATCATGCGTAAGTGGCAGTCATAAAAATTTGACTTACTTAATTTCATTAAATTCTCTTTAAATATCCTGAGAAATTATTTATTTTGAAAAACTTTTTATATACAAATAAAATAAATTTTTTTCGAAAATATCTACTTAGCCTTGAAAAGTGATATTTAATCATATAATCAAATTCTCCATACTTTGCTGCTGACATTTTTATCAATTAATACATCTTTTTTATTGTTTGTAACTTTTAAAACATGTATTAAAATTCGTTATTGATGTTTATTCGTGTGAGTTTTTCTCTTTGTAAAATTTAAATATTTCTGACAATATAATACTGATAATATATAGAAAATTGAACTAGCTTTTGCTTGCAAAATTAAAATTTATTAATGTAGCTTTTTTTCTTTTCAAGCGATCTGTTTTTGTGTTATTTAATTCTTTAAATTTACTTGTTCATGTTTTTACTTTTTTTTCCTTGCTTACATTTCAAATTCGAATGTGAACAAAGAAATTGAAATGTAGGCAACAGAGATTTAAAGTATTGTGGACAGGATGAAATTTTCGAAAATGATCAGTTTTTGTTTTCTAAGGGATATATAGCACATATTTTAAAATATTTTCATTCACATTATAGTGTTACCTAAGAAATGAAAATAATGCATTTTTAAAGAAACACGATATGTACTGGAATCCGTAATTAACAGTTGCTTTTGCATAGAAAAGTAATTAAGTGTTTCTCGAAGTATACCATATTTAATATTTGGTAATATTACCATAGAAAGTGGGAGTTTATAATATAACGTATGAGAATGGCTTTCTTATCATACATGATTTTATTTAAATGTATACAGAAGTTTTCCTTCAGGGGGAAAATAGAAATTTCAAAATCATGTAAAAGTAATAAAAAGTGAGGCATTTTGTTTTTAAAAAAGAAAATTCTTTCTCGTTATCCTTTTCATCTACTCTTCAATGTATTCTTTATTAGAAATATTTAGAATGTTTTAAAGATCAATTGCTTGGTGGGGTTCCCTTTGTTACTTAATTTCTAAATAATATTTACAGATTAAAACTTGAAGTTGATACTATCATTACTTGAAATAAATATTCCCAAATTCATTATTCTAAGGGAAAAACTTTCCAATTTTTAAATTTCAACTGAATGCTACTTTCATTTCATATTTGTATTAATTGTTAAATACTGACATCTATTTATATGAATTGTAAAAAAATAATGCCTTATAAATTCATAGCAGTAATTTCCTAATAAATATATAGAATCTTCTCTTAAGTAATGAAATAAATGCACAAGCACCATTTCTTAAAGATTTAATTTGAGGTTAAATCTCATGTATACATATGTATTGTTAATTACCTTTATTTTGAAACAGAAAAAAACAATATACAACTAAGAGACATAAAGTTAGGCAACTGACAAAAAAAATAGATTTTAAAATGTTAAATATACTTTTGAATGCAAATAAAGTTAAACTTCTAGATGTAAAAATCAGCAACTTTATTCAACTAAATTAAATTTCAAATTAAAAGAAATTTTAGCCATTGTTTTGCTGAATTTTCTTTAAATGTACTTTTCATCATCTACTGAATTTCTGTTGATATTAAAAAAATTAAATAGTCCCCTTGCTTGGTGATATTTACAACATTTAATATTGAATCATCAATTTCATTCCAAAACTTTGGATATATAGCATGTATTTAAACAAGGAATTTTGTCTTCAGGAAATGCATGTAATGAAATACACTTTTTTGAAAATAAAATGTGAGTTTTTTTAAGAGACATTTTATTAAGTAATTTCTTTACTTTTGAACTATCATACTACGAAATAAGATCAAAAAACAAACAAACTTCATATTGAAAGAGAAAGACAGACTATATTGTAAACAAGAGAATAAAGTGCAAGCTGCATAAAACTTAGAAAGGGTTTGACCTACTTTAAGTAGGCTCGATGCCAAAGGAAAAATCTACAAAGTATAAAATTCAAATAAAATAACCTCATTCTTAGTATATCAATTCATCATTTTTTTTCAGAAGAAACCTTTTGTTTATTATAGCAAAACGCGAATATTTGTGACTTCGACAGTACGATTGATTGCAATTCAGTTATATAATTTACATGCAATTGATTTTGTATCTAAAAGTTAATAGAAACATATGTCATGATTCTAAATTCTTGATAATATTTCTGTGATTATTCAACAAGAGAAATTCGTGGTATTTAAACAGCTTTCAACTGAATCTGAACTCATTTTTCCAATTTAAACCAGGTTTAAACTGCATTTAAAAGTTCAAATAGATTAACATTTACCCTTTAGTATTCCTCACGAAACACAAAGAAGTTTTTACTTCAATAGTATTTTAAGAGAAGAAATTAAAATGTCATAATTAATAATGAAATTGATTCCAAATTCCTAACAGGATATTAGAATTTCTTTTATAAAAGGAAAGAAAAATTTCTAATTTTATAAATTGTTATTTAAAAAATGTATTTATATATAAAATAGTGTTTATCTTAAGAATAATACACATAAAAACATTCAATGCAAATCGTTTTACAGTAATTATACATATGAAACTTCCTTTCTTAAAATTGTACTGCGTAAATAAAATAACTTAACAAAAAGGAAAATTAGGATCGTTATTTTTAGAAACTAATTAAAAGCATTTTTTCCAAGGCCCTATTGTTTTATTTCATTTAATACTACACTTATACACTAAAATAGGTTTTAAGTTAGAAGTTTCGAAGGAATTTAATTACATGGTCGAATTTTTTTTCGTTCATACGGTTAATTTTAAACTTTTTACTTGCGTATGAATAGTTCATAAGCCTCTAAAAAGTTTTAGACCTTTTTTATGCAAATTACGAAAAAGGAAAATCTCAGAACCGTATGTTCTTGTCTTGCTTATTTCCGAGAAGGAACTAAATTTTTTTCTTAAATCCAATCTACCGTCACTTTACAACGTAATTGAAGAAAGCGTCGTACAATCTCGACTTCATCTCGAAACAATTTAAAATACGCGGAAACTCAATATCCTAATTTTAATCCAAATTAATGAGCCTTATCGCATTACCTGCTCCTTTCGCTTCGTTTTACTCTCCTCGAATAAAAATATCGCTTTTAGGATAAATTATTTTGCATTTAATGACATTGGTAATCTAATTAAACCACGTTGACGGTGCTTTTAATGATACAAGCCTTTTTTTCCAAACTCTTTATCTCTATTTCTCTCCCATTTTTATTTATTTTTTACTATTATACGACTTATTTAACAAATTTAGAAAGCTCATAGGTTACCTTTAATTTTTCTTTTATATATTTAAAAAACACTCACATCAGAACTTGAATAATATTAGTGCTATCTAGGTTCATTCACATATAAGGAATGAAATGATTTCATATATCTCTTATGAACATATTTAATTCGATCAATTAGTTTGAATTAATATTGCTCTAAAGTTATACAAGGGTTATTGAAGATGTATCTGGAAATTTTCAGCTATAATTAAATGCAGAGGTATTCTCGAAGGGAATGTAAAGGACGTATGCATCCCCCAAGAATTTTAATCTGAATTAAAATATTTTAGGATAATTCTTTTATTATATTATTTTAGACATTCTAAATTTTAAACGTAAGATCTTTTTTTATCCTCATGGTCAAATTTTTTTCGCCACGAGGAGAAAAAAGGATTTCTCAACTAAGCTGATTCCTGAGAAAAGAATGAAAATGTCTTTACAGTATCTGAAAGAGTGTCCCTGGTTCAGTGTTTGTAGACAAAGAGAGGGAGTTACATCCCTAAAAATGGTACCCTCCTAGATGCAATTACCCTTCATATTAACTTAATTATATTTATATTAAATGGTCTTTACTTTTTAAAATTTTATAACTTGATAAAAATTGTATGAGTACATGAACAATTTTAAATAGGAGAAATGAGAATGATACAGCGTATTACTGACTTTTTACCAAGAGGTAATTCTAAGCAAAAATATTGTTCTGTCATGATAAGGACAATATCTACCCCTGAAATCATTTTTCTATGTACGCAGCTGATTAAATGCACAAGAGCAAAGCTTTAAATGTTACTTTGCGAGATTCACTCTTATTTTATGACATCAATTTGAGTGATTTAATTTTCTTTTTTGGTTTCAAGTTTATCCATAGAACTTACGTTCTTTTCTTGAACCTGCAAATCGTTGACGAATTGAAATTAGCTATATCTTTGGGAGTTTTCTTTATATAAGATTCCTCTCAGGAAAGGAAAAGAGTAAAGTTTAGAAGTAAATCTGAATGATTAAGTTGAGTCTTTGGATAGAAAATATTGCATTTCAACTGTATGGTCTCTCACGCTGATAGTAATGCACCAAATCGGCATTTAGGTTTAGACATCTATATACTCTCTGTAATATTGTATTTCCTCCTCCCTCACATACACAAATACATACATATTTATTTGACTTCTGTTTCCTTTAAATAGAGGCTTACTTCTGATATTCTTCTCAATGCTTTGAAATGTATTTGCTGAAGCTAGAGAACCTCATTCAGTTTTCTGTCTAATTTTTATGAATCAATTCTAATTCATGGACATTTATTATTTGATTAAATTCAATTAATACTACACAACTAGATTTTTCTACCTTGAAAACCCCGTCAAGACAAAACTTTGAGGCATAACTCTATTTAATAAGCAATAGATTCAATTATACTAATAGATTCTAGATTTCAACATCCAAGTCTCGAAGCTTGTAATCTTAGTTTCAAGACTACGAAGGTTCTCGTTAGGTTAATTCAAAAATAAATATTATTGGTTTCACACTTCATGAAGATGTACAATAATTTATTTCTTTGCAATCAGAGATTCTTTTGTATAACACTCGAGCTTTTAAGACAAAAATAAACTTTTTTTTAATCTTGAGAATGCGTGTTAAATATTGTTTGAGAATTACATAAAATATGCTTAGTTATATGAAACAATGCTTCAATAAAAAAATTTTATAGATCATCTGAAAATATTTTGAAAGCACAGCACAAATATTTTTCTTGATGGTTTTGTTCGTTGTCGTGTGAATTATGAGGACTTTCAAGCACAAGTCTTTTAAAATTAAAATTTTATTCTCAAATATCTCTTTAAATATTATTAATAAATTATATCTTTAAAATTTGAGAATACCTACGTATATACATTGCATTTAATAATGTATGTGAAGAGAATATTCTTAAGTTGAGTTTTGGATTCTATGTATATTTTAAACAAGTAATAAATATTAAATGTTCCTTCTCTTAATCTATAAAATTTTTAATTAAACTCTGCTGCACACTATATAAGTGAGTGAAAGATCAGAGCAGCGAAGTGAGTGGAGAATTTCTTCAAAAAAATGTTTCTCAATATTGGGTGACATGTTTCATTTTGAGACATTCAGACGAATTATCCACGTGTTATTAAACAGCTAACTAAATATTGAAACACGATGTTATATAACACATTACCTCACTCAAAGATATTAAAGTCCTTGATCCTAAAAGACAGTTCCAATCTGTTAATTCTCGATAGCTTTCACTGTTCGAATCTGCTACATTCCATATCTATCAGTCGGCTTTGGTACGTCTCCTTTCATAAGCAGTCAAAATCAATATAATTCGCTCGTCTCAGGAACTAATGGAGAAGAGTTATTGGGGATGCCTTAAGCTCTTAGATGCTTCACTGGATAATCTTACAATTGTCAGATAACGCTGTTTCTGAAGAGTACATCAAGCAATAAAATCTTTATTAATGATCATTTCAGAAATTAGCTTCTGATGAAAATAAGGTTTTAAAAATTTATATCTGAAATGAAACTAATATAATTTATTTGCTAAAAATAAATTATATATACTACATATTTTGATATAAGTCTATTAATATTTTTTTTGTGTTTAGTTAATTACCTGAGAACACACAAGGATAAAAAAGAGAATGTCGACTTATAAAAATATACCTTTTCATATCTATATGAAGAATTTCAAAAGATTAAACCATCTACAATAAACAAACATCAATAAAATATTACTTTTAGAAATGTATCCTTAATTACAACCATTTATGTGCGTTAAATTCTTAAATATTTTCAAATTACTACTTATGCGGAATAAACTTTTAACAAATGCTTTAACAGTAATTTAATAAATTTAATAAAAAGGAGCTTTAAATTAATTATTCATACAATTAATACTTTTTCGAAAATACTATGAATACTTAGAATTGTTTTTTCGATACTCTTAACTTAATTAAAATAAAAATCTTTAATTGGACACATACGGAAGATACTATTTATCAGTGTAACTTAGTAAAATAAAAGAGTATGAATAATTAAATCGTGTAACAACTAGCTAAAAGTAACTAAGAACATTCTTTCACGGAGCTTTTCAAAATGTTCTGTACTTCCGTTGTGATATATAGAAGTTGGGATCTTAGAAAAATTAAGAAGATCCGAATTTTTTGAATTTTAATATTTCTTTTCCTCTAGGAGGACTAAAAAGAACGTTAACTTTCCTTAACTTTGTGCATTATTAATTACATAAACCCAATTTTTCCTAAATTAATTTTGAATTTAAACACAATAATTTTACACAGAAGTAAGTGAAGAAATATATCACAAGTAAAGAGATAGAAAAGAAAGTAAAGAAGTAAAGAAATATATCTCAAATATATTTATAAAGCAACGTGAAAAATTATAAAAATGAAAATAAAGCGTGTTTTTCTTGATTTTAAAGAATATAATTTTTGAAATTTTGCTGCTTATTCATTAATCATTGTAAAAATGCATTGATTAAGAGATATGAAAAAAGGGTTGAAAAATTAAAGCATTTATATCTACAATTTTAAATAAAATTTATATCAGTCCTATAATGCATTTTATACAACGCATGTATCTTATGAAGTACTAAATATAACTCAAAACAGATCCATTAGTAATTTATGCGTGAATATATACAAGGATGACTACAGAAAAGACAGTTTTTTCCCCTTTATTTCTGTTATTTGAGCTTAAATTCTAGCATTCGATGGTATCGAATGATCACACTCACATCAAGCAGGAAAGTTTAATTTACAATACTTTTTTCAGAAATGTAGTGCAATAATCGGGGAAAAAAATAGTATTACTGTTGTCATATTGGATTTTACGAGGTTAAAGTAATCACTAAATAATTAATTTATGTTTCCTAATTTAAGAGAATGAGTTGTTTTGTAGAATTTGACTTGAAATTACTACATTTATAAGGAATGAGGTTAAGCTAAAATTGACTAAAAAGTCAAAAAATGGTGAAATAAAATTAATTAATGTATTTTATGAACTATTATTTATATATTAAGAGTTATTTAACACCTTTCTTTTTCCATGGATATTATAAGATAAAATGGGGACGAAAAAAAGGATTTTCATGCAAATTTCATCATCAAATATATTGGTTATTTATTTCCATGCCACAAAACTCGCATTTTAGAAATTATTTTATGTATTACATGTATTTTTCAAATTTAATTCTTATTGATTATGGATTACTTTCTTTCTAATAAATAAATTTAAATTTGTTTCATTTATATTTCTTTTTGAATTATTAATATTTAATTTGTGCGACTATATTTCTTTCTCCAAATGAATATTCTGGTGCCGTATTTATACTTGGAATAACCCTCATCTTCTGATACAATTAATGGCTAACTTTAATTTGGAAAAAAAATACTTCAGATTTTTTATCATAATCCTGTTTCCTAAAGTCGTATGAGAAAAAGGAATTTTGTTCGTGTAACTGATATTCGTCTTTTTTTATATAGCAATAATTTTGCTATAAATTTAGCACTTAAACACTGTTACCTTTTTTACAAAATTAGGTTTGAAAATAATTTTTATAAACGTAATCATAAGTAAATGCCTGCTTTGATTTATTAAGAATTAAACATTTTGTTTTAAAATTATTGTAATTATTTATTTAGAAAATTTTATAAGTTTAAAAAAATTTCATAAATCATTCGTTCAAACTTTACTTTCATTTTCCTATTGCATTGAACTTAATTTGTCTGTATACTGTAGCAAATATTTTATATAACAGATTGATTCTCATAAAATTTTGTACTAGTTCAGCTTTTATCAAAAAATTTGAAAAAATAGAATTGAAAGGGGAAAAAAAAGGAATTCTTAGCAGGAAATGAAAATTCAGAAAAAATTTCGAAACTCTTACTTTACTAATAAATAAAATGATATTAATAAAAAAAAATTATAATCTTGTGTCAATGGAATATATGTGTTAAATCATATTTTGATAA
>BMAW01053064.1:0-47162 GCA_019974015.1 Nephila pilipes
ATATATTATTTGATGAAGAAAATTAAAAGAGGAAAGATCTCCTTAAGGGATATCACTTCCATCTTGACGACGAGATGAAAGCTACTTTTAAAGCCTCATGTCGATAACAACCACCGGAATTCTTCTTAGACGGATTTACCGGACTATTCACGATTTGGACCAAGTGCATGGCTAGGAATATAGACTACTATGAATGAATGAAAAAAATGAATAAAATATTACTCAGTGGATACATGTAGCTTTCAAGTACAACGACATTGGGAAAATAGGGTACTAAATAAAAAATTACGGCCATAGAGACATTGCTTTTCGATCAGATCTTATGTAAGAAGGTGTATTAAACGTAACTAACAAACTCTAATCTACCAAATACTACACACACACACACGCAAATATATATATATATATAATGTTAAAGTTATACCTTTCTTTTCAATATTTTAACTAGTACTTATTTAATTAAGTTTCAAAGACAGTCGAAGCGTATTTCCTTTTTAAGTAATTATTTTATTGTAGCGGAGAGAGAGACCATTTCCACACGGCTGGAGTTAAGACTCCGCCGTTTGATACAGATTATGAGAACAAGAGTGTAAAAGCAAGAGAAGTTTTTTCACTGTGTTTTTGGTTATATAGCAGAGAAATTTCACTATGAACGTCATAGAATATGTGGCATGAATGGAGGGATTCCAAGAAAATTTAAGTGCAGACCTAAAGTCTGGTAGAGATCATCCCTACAGGTCTGAAGTCTGGGAACAGCACTGTCAGCGAATTCTTAAGAAAGCTTGATTGCATAAATTAAAGTTAAAAAGGAATGATATCAGGAATTAAGAATGAAAGCTTTACTTTTAAATGAGAGAATGGGAAAAATTAGGAAATTAAATTATTATTATGAGAAACTAATATGAATTAAAGTTAAATCATTACACACACACCCACTTAACAATACCCACTTAACTTGTGAAAAATGATAATAGCTACTACCTCAAATGTAGTATCTAGGTGTGCTATGGGAGGGACATCTGACATCGCGGTTAACCTTCTTTTCTCGAAAACAATAGGATATAAGGGGAAGTGATAATTTCAATTATATAGAACATCCTAAATTGAGTGCAAAAAGTCCTTAAATACATTATTGTTCAGAACAGAACGCGTAAAATATGCATTTGTTTGATCGCGATTTTCCAATCCTATAACATCAAAAAGCGCAGACGAAAGAAAAAATTATAATCTTTTCGACAAGAATAATATAATACGAACTGATGAGGCATATGCTTCGCGCAATGAAATGTGCAATCGTAAGATCACACAATATTTGGCACTGAAAATCAAATCAAGTACACTGGTCAGTTAATGTTTAGAGTGGATTTTTCAATAACCGGTTTATTGCCTCTGTATTCTATGAAAGCATTTTGTATTTTGGAAGCCTCAAATACAACACGCGAATACAAAGTTCTATATTCAAAAGCACGCTGCTTGCAACTCCTTCTTGACGTATTATCCGGACATAGCACTGCTTCAACTCCGAAATGTAGAGTTCCAATGAGGCGGCGTCCTCCCCATATAACATTACATTTAAAAAGTAGCTGAAGGAGGTATTCCAGCATTAAAAAATTCGGACTTGCTGATTACATGTAATGGCCTCCACGCTCAACTGATCTGATCGCTGTGGAACTTTCTTATGATGTACTTAAAACAGAAGGTGTGGGCGACAGCTCCACTGCAGGTCTAAATTGATATTGAGGCTTATGACAACGTATCACATAATATGCTACAAAATGTGCAACATGTAGTAAAAAAAAGTAGTTGCAGCTGATAAAGAGCAGTCTAAACAATGAAAAGGGTTTCTGGTGATAATTATCCTTTTATTTCTAACACTTTTCTGTGCGTAACAGAGCTGGAAATCGCGAACAAATTATCTAGCACTTTATTTGCTCTGTTCTGAGCATTATTGTATCTAAGATATATTTTCATTTTGAACAGAAGACATTCTACAAATTGTAATTGATATTTTTCCGTTTCTCTTAGCAGTTACAAGAGAGGAACACTAACAGCTCTGTTTGCCGCCAGATGGCACTGTAACCAATCTTACCCTATAGCATATCTATCGCCATTCTTAAGTTAATGTTTGAAGTGCTGGGCTTTAGAATCCTATATTTCTAGTGTGTATATATATATATATATATATGAAAGAGAGTGCGTGCGTGTGTAATTTTAGATCATTAGTACTTTTTGAAGCTGGTTTTAGTTGCAATTTCATGATTTATTTCTTCTTTCAAATGAAATTTTGACGGTTAAAAAATATTTGCTTACCTGAAACTATTGTAACGTTACTGATTTGCCCATAGTAAATAGGAGTATTATTTTAAATACCAATAGATGCTTTTATATAATACTATGAATTTATATAATACTATCCGATTGTTGAAGTAGTCGTCTTTCCTATAGACCAATTTAATAACTCTAAAACAGTTGAGCTCAGTCTTGAGTAAGGAAAATGAGAAGAAAACAGGAAAACAGTACGAATTAAATAGAATAAGATAGATAAGGTTGTTACACCTGATATTACTTCCTTCCCTTTCTATAACAATTCACAATTATAAATCACGAAATAATAGTCCAATGGAAAGAAATTCCCACAATGATAATAATTTATTTTATTCAGATCTGTGTGAATAAACACAATTCAACCCCTAATTTATTTTATCCATTTAAATACCTTCACGCATCAGAATCTAACGTTTAATATTATAAACTATTATCTGATTAGAACTAATCGGTTTCAAGTCCTTAGCAGAGTCTTACATGAGGGTTCCAATCCTTGACCCTTTATGGATCATTTCTATGATCCTTCCAAAAGCTCTTTACTCAGCACATTTAACATACAGATATCTTACATTGATATCTCCTACTCGCTACTACCTACTAACTTTGGTACAAAATTCTTCGCTGATTATATATACAATTCATCAAATTTATTCATTACATTCAATAATTATTATAGATTCTACATTGGTCACCTTTCATTTACTGGTAGAAATTTTCAATTCAAAAAAATACCACATTAAGTGTTATTTGAAGGGGGAAACGCGATAGGACCTGTAAATAAGATACTGTCCTAGTCATCTGACTGTTGCTCAAAATTACGACCGTCGACAATAGTCCTCGTGTTGTTCTAGTGACACATTCACACTTTTATGGAAAAAAATATCTTCATTAAAGAACAAAATCAAAAATTAATTCTCAGAATCGAAGCAAATGTCATTCTATTAGCATAAGGCCATAGTGAAAAAGAATAAAGAAATTATAGAATAATAATCTTCGCTCACACACATAAACTAACTTTCTATTCGGACTGTTAGGAAACGAAAATAATATTGTTCCAAAACAACACCTCTATTATCCCACCAAACACATTCCCCATAACTATTCCCTTCATTCGATGAGCTGTCCATCAGAACAAGACTCAATCATCCCATTGGTCAACCATCGAATCACTTCTGTCCCCGCAAGTACGCAATGGGATTAGGATGGAAGTCAGCGATGGCTTTGATTAAAGAGCAATGGATGCGAACTCAGGAACAAACGAGGAGGCAAATGCGCCTTAATTGAAGTGTAAAGAAAACGTTCTATAGTCCGTGTAATTAGCCGTTCTGCCCTTAAACTCCCCTGCATCGTTCAATGAGATTCCTATTGGAATTCCATTCGGCCAATCTGAGCAAATTTCGTTTGTGGATAAACTAATTGTCAATGAGTATATTTCTGGATTTAACAATAATTGTGGCTATACATAAGGGTAAAGAAGTGTTACATGGTAGTGTTATAATTATATTTGATGGATAATATTTCATGTCGCTGGGTTCAAAAGAGATTCAAACATATTTTTAGTTAAAATGTATTCGCGTACATCAAATAAAAGTTTATTTAGAGTTGAAGTGTTAGCTGTTTTAGTGATTATATATATATAGTGAATTAAGCATTTTATTGATCATTATAGAAATGCATCACGAAAAGTTATAATTCTGAACAAAAAATATGAAGAGTGTATTTTTAAAATTAAATTATAATATTTTAAGTTAATTTTTGGTTTCATTATTTTTTAGAAACTGATCAACATTTTTATACATTTATTTTTTAGGAAAAAGTTTTCTATTCTTTGTATTTATTTTCATTTTCTAGAAATTAATTTATAATTTTTTTCATTTATTTATATTTTAATGGATTTGCAACTTTACTATCTCCATTCTATAATAAATGATTATTAGCTTATTTATATATATTTCTAAGAAATTTAATAATGAGTTTATTACTGAATTATATATTTATTTAAAAGAGGGTTTAAGTTAATTCATCAAACTCTAAGAATCTTGTGAAACCTGAGTAATCGCAAATTCAATAGGAATTTTATTCCATCTACAATCGTCAAAAATAAGAATATATATGGGAAGGGGGATTCAACTCCCAAAACTCAACATGGCCTCAAAATCCCCATGTTGCATTGTGGAAGTTAAAAGCAAGAAATATCACAGCTCAGGAGTCGTCCACGACATTTGACTATAGTTCAGTAATGCAAAATACAGTAATAATTGATGTTTATGCTCATTTCTCGAACAATATTAAATCACACGAATTAAATAATTTATATTTTATCAAAGGAATGTTTGCAATTCCGTTTCGAAACATTTTGTTAAGTAGCATTATATTTAAAAGCAACCGTTTTATTTGTTAGATTATTTCACAAACAGAGATATTTGATGAGCATTATTATTTAATTCCTCATTTCTACGATATAAATATAATGATATTTTGAATTAATGGGTAAAAAAACTCTGCAAATACTAATTATGTGACGCAGGTCTATTCACGATTTTCTTTTCAACAACCTCAGAGACTCTATAGTAAATTGAATTGCATAAAATTTCAATTTCTTCCTAACCCAAATGAACCATAATTAGTTAAATCAGGTGTATATAGAGAAGTAAAGTGAATCGAATTAGAGATAATGATACGTAAATGAAAAAGAAATGAAGGATAATGAAGGAAGGTATAGGTTAATGACTTGCTGATAGATCTTTTGATATTTATAATTTATCTTCTATAGATCTTATCTTTTATTTATCTATTATCTTCTATCATGATTTGGCTTTGATTCTAGAGAAAATCAAATTTTAAGAGCTTCAATGGATAGTTTGTGGAGACTTCAAAATACTAACATGTTGTTAGGCCAGCAGGTAGGTAACATAAGATATTTCTGCTTTCTATGCTTATGAGTCAGTAGAGCATTGGATATAAACTGACCAGCCACACCGAAACTATTTAACCACGGGGGGAAATGTCATCAATGCGACTTTGGTTCCACCAGAAAAAGGTTTAATCACCTCTTCTCCATATTAAGTTGGAGCTTTTAAAGCAACTTGTGAAATCACTGTTAATTTTCCAAGTTCCCGAAATTGTCTGAAACCAAGTTGCCAAGTTAAAAGAAGGAATTTTTACTGGCCCTACATACGAAAACTTATCTAGTCCCCTCTTTTTGGAAACAATGGGAGGAAAGGGAAAAGAAGCATGGGACTCTTTCAAGAACGTAGAGCACAAGTTTTTAAGGAATACAATAGACTTGGCCTACAAACCCAGTGCACAATGTAGACTATCTGCGTATAATGTCCAAGGATGCATGATAAAAGTAGTATATCATTTCTTCACTCCCTAGTTAACTATTTTACATAAATTTCTGAAGCCTGCAGTGAAGAGCAGGGAGAAAAATCTCACCAGGATGTAAATGATATCTGGAGATGCTAGCAAGGAAGATGGACGTTAATATGCAAGCTAACTGCCGTTGAATGCTCAAAAGAGAAACCGGTGTTAGAAAGTGCAAGCGAGTTCAGAGAAACAGAAAAAAGAAGAAAAAGTTTTACCAGAAACTAAAGAGTGAACACAAAATTCTGAGCAAATATCACAAAAAAATGGTTTGATTGATTATAAGAAATAATATGTTTAGTTCATTGTAATAAAATTGGGATTTTTAATAGCTTTTTTTTTGCAAACTTCCTTTATTTTACAAAAACATTGTACCTGATGGGATTAAATGAAGGCTACTTTTTTAATTCAACTCATTTTAAAAAATATAATTCAGCAAAATATCCCATGCTTCAGAAAAAAAAAATTGCAGACCTGCGTAGTTTAATAGTTCACTCAACATGATTTTCCGCCTATTTTCATCTTTCCAACATCAGTTTAAGAGATAAAATGCATTTAAGTCGAATTGTAGCTTTATTATCATTTTGTGCTGGCTGTGGAAAACAGATCTTACACTCAAGACAAATCGCATTGAACAATTTCATTTGGTATGCGCCGATATAATATTTTTCTGTAATTCTCCCTCCCTCTCTTTCTCCTTAAGCAGTCTATTAATTCGTTTATCCATCCCTTGTTATATTACACCTCTTTCTACCTTTGTCAGTATGTTTTTCTAGAGATTGAATCTGTTTGTGCTTCCACAAGCATTTAAAAATGCCATCTTTGGTTATGTTTCCACCAATGGTTCACCTAATTTCTTCATAACTGTTGCTGTACATTCGGCGATTTATTTTACATTGTTTTCGCTATGACTAGTCAACTTTAAGAGCCATTCATTTGATTTATTACTTTTATCTCACTAAGCGAAAGAAAACTTTTGAAAGTTAATCAACTTCATAGCAATCACTTAATTCACTGACAGAACCCTACTGCGACATACTTGGCTCATTGCAGAAAGAAAATGATTCGTAATTACCTAAACAATCTTGCTTATAAACTACATTCAAATGAATGAAAATTATATAAGGAAGTTTTGCTTCCTTTTTCTGATCATTTGGTTAGAACTTTTGTTAGATAAGAGGAAAATCAACCAACATTATTGCTTCAAATTTTTGATTAAACCATCTTTTCGTTGGTATATTATTTGACAATAAACTCCAAAAAATGGAATTAATTAAAGTTTAAAAATACCCTTTTCTTCAAAGAGTTCCATAATCTTGGCCGGTGTGTGTGTGTGGTGTGTGTGTGTGTGTGTGTGTGTGTGATGTTCTCTCATAAAATTAATTTAATTTTCAAATTTTTCCCATTCAATAACCCATCAGTTAAGAGTTCATTCTTGTTTGCTGATAAAAAAAAAAGTTATCCAGTAATTTATCCGATTACGCACTCAACTTTGTTGACTCAATTTTCACACGGTTGTGAATCAGTTGGAAATAATTCTTACAAGACTGATAGGCGTCATCAAAATCCCTTCTTCTTTTACCACGTGATCTGGAGAAATCCCTACCTATGAAATCAAATGTAAGGTATCATCTGCTGTAATCTTGGAGGCGAAGCTACTCTTCTTGCATTATCCATTTTAATAATGTTTACTTATTGCCTCTCTCTCTCTCACTCTCTCATCGAAATGAATGAACAGTCTTAGTTGCACAAAGGCTTCTCATTTCAACCCCTGAAACATAAATGCATTTTTACTCGATAATTGAAGGATCATGTCGTATATATATATATATATATATAATCTTTGGGAGATGAATGTGGAATGACCAGAAGAAGTAGAATTTATATATAAAAGAGCAAAATCGTACTAATTGAATTACTCTAAGTAATAGCAAATCTAACAAATATATTCTAAATGCATTGAATCAAACTTCAGATCATGAAATTCTAATCAAAACAAAAAGTTTTATCGACGTTTCGTTCGAAATCAACAGAATTCGAGGAGGGGTGATTCATAATCCTTATCTGTTGATCTTCCTCTATGTTCTAAAAGTCTTATATCTTTAAAAATAATCTGGATATTTTTCCACCATATTTTATAGTAGAAAGCAATATATACTTTACGGAGAAAACATGTTAAATATGATATATCAAACCGTGTAAAAAATGATGCATTATTTTTATATGATGTATTCAGTGTGAAAAAAATATTTTTAAAATACTGATATTAAGAGGCAAGGTAGGTGCAATCTATTTTTTCAAAGTGTTTTTATAAGATATTTTTTATATCATGTAATGTTACTCAGACGTGAAAATAATAAATGTGTAACACGAAAAGGATATTGTATCTTAAAGGAATAAAAATAGACTTTGAAAACTTAGAATTTTTTCATTCAGAATTTTTTAGTTTCTTTTCAAAAGTAAGTAAACAATGTGGGAATAAAATATTTTCACACTGATTTTTTTCATTCAAAACGCTTTTATCCTGTGAAATAAATGTGATAAGCAATTCAACTTTAACTGTAAGACAGTAAATTGAAAATAACTATTTCTCAGAAAGATGAGAAATAAATAAGCTAACTTTTATAATTAAAATCTGAAAGAATAAGACTCGGTAGAGGACTTACAATTATAGCTATAACCTTCAAAATTAGTTCCTTCGAATTATATTTCAAATTTTCGTTTAGATGATGATCTATTTCTAAAAACTTCTTTTTATTGTTCTATAAAAACTTCGTTCGTACATTACTCATTTCATTATATTTAAAATTCCTGAAGACGAGATAACTTTTATAAAACTGTAACGAGTTCTAGCGTGTATTTCCCTTTAACAAACTTATGAAGCTTTTTTACTGCGTTGTTTGATATGAGTATCTAGCCTTGTGAAACAATTGTAATCTATGTAAATCAGCCTTACTGTAAAAGAAGTGTAGTGAATTGGATGGAAGAGATAGAACGGATATAGAGGAATTAGAAGAATCTGTAGGAACGCTTCTAATTAGAGGTGAGAACAACTGTCAAAAGATAGTCAGAGAGCGTATATCATACTCAGATAAAGTGGTTAGAAGTCTACTTATTTCTAATCCAGTTTTTAAAAATCTATTGCTTAGAGTGTACAAGATAAGTAGATATATTTACTATATTTTCTTCAGCTGAGTGATAGTAAACATTCAACATATATTTCAGTTATTTTGATACTGATTATTCAAAGATTGAGTAAACTGAGAAACATTGTGGCTGATCATCAATGAGTAATTATGTATCTTACTAACAACAAAATGAATTCGTCCCGAGATATTTTAAGACTCTCATATTTCTTTGTAGCTGTTTCTTAGATGAGTTTCCGAGACTCCAGTCTCCTTAATGTTTCAAAACTATGCTTACTTATTATTTCAATGTGTTTCTGAAACCATTTCAAAGGAACACACAATCGAAACTAAAACCTACTTTTTAATTTTTAGAAAAATGAGAAATTTTTTTCTAATTGCATTCAATACCGAAAAAAAAATAATATACGAGGTATATAATTCAAAATATATAGTTCATAGTAATAATAGTATATAGTTCAAAATATATAGTTCATAGTAATAATAGTATATAGTTCAAAAACTGTACTTTTTTTACCTGTGTTGGACTACAGATGGAGTTAGTAAGACAAGTTGGTGTTACCTTTGTGTATTGCCATTTGTCAAATGGCGTCAAAACAAATTTGACACTGATACAAATTTTAGTTTTGACTTAGCAGAGATTTGCTGCTAAATCGAAATTTGATTGACAATGCGTCGAGTTTGTCACCGTTGATGAAACCTATTATATTATGCACTAGAAAAAAGGCAACAATCAAAACAATGAGTTACTTCCGGTGAATCTGCACCAAAAGAGGCGAAGGCGGTCTTATTGGCCGGAAAAGTTATGGTGATGATTACTTGGATGCAAAGGGCGTCATACTCAAGGACTTCTTAGAAAAATTAAAAGCGAGGAATGGAAAATGCTACAGTGATTAATTCAATACTATTTCTCTTTCCTTACACAGATTATTTTTGAACAGCCTTCCTACTTGTTGTCATTCAAAGCAAACATAAATATAATTCGAAAGTAAAGCTTTATCAAGTTAATACTAGTTAATAATTGAAACTGAAACTCAAGCATTAAAATCAAATATAAATAAATTAATGCATGAAAAGTTAAACAACTATTTTGAAATCCATCAATAATGTATCAAAGTTTGAATTATGATGTGTTAATTTCGGCATAATTTAAGAAACTATAGACAATACTGAAGAGATTACAATTTTATATTTACAGTATTCTTAGATTAATATAATTTAGAAAAGTTAGAATAAAAATAAGCCATTATGATCAACTTAATCACCTTTTTAAAAATAAGTTAACACATTTATATAAAATAGATGACTTTTTCTACATCAATGACCAAGCTGTTTTTATAACTTCACTCGCACAAATCCATTTTTAAATAAGCTACTGAAATAAATTTTTGGGAACTAACAAGAAATTTATATTCAAGTAAGAAATAAATATAACTAAGAGAACTAAGTTTCTTTTGATTTCTAAAAAAATTATGCTTCAAAGGAATTGACTTTTAGAATTCGAAATGCATATGTTTTCATTGTGATTTTCTACTTACTGAATATTCTTTTCAATGCTCTTCATCCTTTATTCTTAAAATGAATTTGTAAAGAAATCAATTTTCAAAAAGATATACTTTTCAAGTACCGTTAATAAGGCTAACTTCCTTTTGTAATAATTGTAACTTGAAACTTAAGAATAGTTACTTTAATAATTTTAAAGCAGAGCAATAATTCATTGCTTATAACAAAAATATATTTTTATTAACTTGAATATAAGCTACTTATCTTAAAATAGTTCGTAATAAATATTAATTCTCTTTCAAAAGTTTCAATCAAATGCTTTGAGGTTGAAAAATATTTTTCCTTTATGTTTAAAGCATCGCAAAATTTTAAAATTTAATTTCCTTTTGTTAATTAACATTATAGTATGGATGGGTAGGTGGGTGCGCACGTGTGTGTTTGATGCAAATTATATGTTTGTATTTTGCATACACACATATATATAATTATTTATATAATTTGGGATTAGTTTTTTATTCAAAATTATAAATCTTGATTTCATTACTATTTTTTCAAAAAAAATTATTAAAAACTTTTCCATCAGATGGCAACTTTTTTTAGATCTTTTTCTTATTACGAACGTTTGAATTTCAATTAATTTTAAGAATGTTTTTTATTACTGGGAAAATTTATCTCAATTATTTTTCTTGGTGTTAAGTGTTTTTAAAAATATTTTTAAAATTTAAAAGATGTGTAAATTCAAGAAAATAGTTTTTTTTTTTTTTTAATTTCGTAAAATTAATCAGTGAATCAAATGTGTTTACGGGTATTAAAAGTTGTCCTGATAAAATGTTTTTTCGTGTCATATTAGTAAAATGACTTTAAACATCATTCGTTTTTGCTTATGAGGTAAGAGTTTTATGTAGAAAAGTTGAAATAAAAGTGAAAAAAATTGATGAAAAAGTTACATAATATTAATGTATTATTCAATATTAGGAATTATATTTTCAGCAGTTTAATGACTTTCTTACATTTAATACATTGTTTTAAATTAAAGATAATTTTTGATAATATAATTTTAAGTTAAATTTTAGGTTTTTTTTTTACTATATGGGGGGGTGATTTTTTTTTTTTTTTGTAATTTTGTAATATTAACAATTTAATAGTTTTAATAATTATTAATTTTAATTCAGATTTTTATTAGCTATAATTTGTAATTTATTATTACAAACTTATGCACCTGTTGAAAAGTATGTATGTTTGATTAATAATAATTAAGTAATTATCTGTGTGTGTGAGGTCAGATTTTATTAGATTTCTCGAATACAATCTTAATCATATGAATAATTAATTTTAACTATTACAAAATCAATTTTAAAAATTTAGTTATTAATTATTTTTCTCTATATTTGTTTAATTAAAATCAAAATAATAAATATATATAATCAAAACTTTATCGACAACAAATAAATAAACCGAAGGGGTATTCAGATTCTATACAAAATTTAATTCCTACCGATTATTATTAATTTAGAATTAAATTAATAAACTATAACTTTACTATTATTTACTTACTTTTAGCATCCAAGTTCTTTATAAAAACAATAATATAAGAAGAAAATTGTTTCATGAAAGAAAACATCCTAAAAATATATTTTGCTATCTTTTAAATAATATTACGAAATTTACTCTTCCCGACAGCTACAAAAATCTTAATTTTATCCATATTTATAAATATATTTCTAAAAATTATGGAGACGTAGAATTCCTTAATTAAAATGCTTGTGTAAATCGTTGACTAATAATACCAAGCCGTATAATTAATTAAGCATTACAAGGAAATTTAAAAACTTTCAAATATATTTACTTCGTAGACTTTCTTAAAGTGTGCAACCCTAGGGAGAAAGAATAAACCTTCGAAGACTAACTAACACGCTTTAGAAAAGTCCAGACGTTTCTAAAGAAATAAACACTTGTGGGAAAACAAGACAGTTCACCAATTAAAATCCAGAACCCCGTATTGTGTGTTCCACCCTCCCACATTCATCACGGAACAACCCCCTTCTAGTTTCGAAATCTGTTTCGGAAAATGCATAATCCGGTTATCGCGCCGCTTCAAAAGAGACATTAATTCAGCTATACGAAGCAGATAAAAATTGTGGTTGCAAAATTCACCAAGCGCTTCCTTGGTGAATTAGTTTGTTGACAGAGCTGTCGAGTAGGGCGGAGTTGCAGCTGCTGCTGGTGGTGGTACTGTTGCTGCTGCTGTTGCTACTACTTGCCGCGCCGATTGATTTCGCGGTCAACTGCGGATCTGGCCAATATCGGGGCCTGAGCCTTTCCGGTCGGGTGGCCAGCGCAAAATATCGGTGACATCTTCGAGATTAATATTGTGTGTGTTTCGCGGTGATATTGTGTGCGCGATCGATCCGGAGTCACCGCAAAACGACAATCAGTCCCCTTCTTGAATGCAATTCATCTAAAACTCTGCGCTTGACCGTTGGCTATCGATTTATTTGTGGCCATTCCCTAAATCAAGGATGTCAGTCGCATGCCACGAGGTCCAGGATCATTAGAGCCCGCTTACAAATGTCCTTTTGAAATACCTGTGCATGTGTTCGAAATGTCGCCCCGAACTTTCACCCGGTGGAACATTATTTAAAAGTGATCCCTTCAATGGATAGGATACGGTTGTTAAAACTTAAAAATATCGATTAGGGGGTGATTGGATTCGTTGAAATGACAGTGCGAAGGCTTTCTACCCATTTTTAATGAGCATTAAAATGAAGCAAAAGTGTCCAATAAATTTTAATACTACATTGTTAAAAATGCCTTGTATTGTGCAGAATTATTTGAGGTTTAATGATCGCTCGAAATTTCCTGTCGTCGTTAACTCTATGCGCTTTAAAATATGTATCAATATCGTGGCTTAAAATATTTTAATATCTTATGAATAGAAGTCCAGAAAAGTTTTTTTTGAATTTAATTTAAAAATGTGTTTCAATAATAATAACAATAAAATGGAAATAAAAAAAAACTAAATAAAAAAAACTAAAACTTATCAGCTTCATTCAGGTTTAAATTTAAATTTATTGTAATGAGCTAAAAATATTCATAATCTCGGCAGTGATAGAGTAGCACTATATGTAGTGTTAACAATTTTATTTACATTTGTTTCATCCTGAAGAAAATAAATTATTAAAATCTGTTTCATGAAAAAAAAAAAGATGTTATGTCAAGTTAATGGGTTTTATTTTTCTCCAAGACATACAAGAAGCGAAGTACAACATGAAATCTTCAATATAATTTTCTTTATCTAATTTTGTTTATGCTATTAAACTTTTGAATTAATTCTTTCAATAGTTATTTTTTCTACCTTGATATGTTTATAACAACTACTTTGATGTGTTTTCTACTTAATGTGCTTTTACAACGAATATAAAAGTGTGACAAAAAATGGGAAAATAAACTGCCTGTTATAAATATTTGTTATGAATTATTAAAATGTTTAAAATAATTTTTAAAATTTACTCTAAGGAGATTTTTAAATCATACAACTTAATCAAATTTAAAAAAATAACTTTTTTTTCCATGAGAAGTACAAAAATAACTTTGTCTTATAAAAATTAACCTGTTTCGTAAAATATTTAGAGAATGTGTGATACCAAAGGAATAAATATTAATCTACATTACCTTTTTTTTTAATAAAAAAAGAAGGAAATATTGCTCACATTGCAAATTTCAGAGCATACTTTCCTATTTTATTTAAAACTTTTTTAAATTAAAATTATTCAAATTGTAAAAACATGCCTATTAGTTCAATTTTAAAATTTCGATTTCCTTTATTTGCACAAAAAAAGAGATATAGTTTGCCTCCCAAATTATTGTTGCATAATTTTTTTATCTCTCTACTTTATTTGAGTCTCTCTTTTACAATTAAAATTGATGAAATTTCAAAATGGACATACATAAGTTTTTTTTAAGTATATTACATGGTATTTTAATGGATATTTCAGAAAAAATTATTCAATATTTATGGATTTATAAAGTTTTTTTACATTCTCAGTTATGAATTAATTTCTATTTATAATAGCAAAATAAGTATGTTGTTGTACCATTTAAGAATTAGCCTTTAACGGTCATTAGGCTCCATTACGGTGACATGTATTTACTCTATAGGAATCCGAATGTCCACTACGAACACATATCTTCCTCTTATTCATATACAGATAAATGAATCATTTTTATAATGTAAAATAAGTATGTATATATATGCTTGTGGTCCTCGCTATAAAATGCCGATAATGCAAATAATAATGCCGATGATAAATGCAAACTTTCGCATAATAGCCTTTTGAAGTGGGAAATTTATGCACTTTATTAAAAAGTAGATAAGGAAAAACATAAAGCATAATTAAGTCATTTCGGATTTATAAAGTAATTGATTATCTAATTGAGAAGAGATTTTAGAATGAAAAGGAATGTGATTGTGATTGTTTATTAAAGTCGCACTGAGAAGCAACATGAGGGCTATTGAAGACGGACTTCATAATTCTGAGCTTCAATTAAGGGACGTGGATGAACTGGCACCTCCAAACATCCACTTCACGTCAATGGGAAATTTAGGAGCTCGACCAGATCTAGCGTGCATCAACTCCGCTATTCGGCGAGTCTTCAGTGGAATCAGGACTCGAACCCACGAATCGAGATAAACAACGCCGACCGCGAGTCCACGACCATGTGAATGGAAAAGGAAACCACGGGGTTAACAAAGAATGATCGAAAAGTCAAAATGACATGATGAAAAACTACGCGTTTTACATTCTGGAAATGTGGAATATTTTCGAATAAAAAAACCAAAAAAAAAAAAAAAAAAAAAAAAAAACATGTTGTTCAACATCCTGGAACTATAAGTCGAGGAAACCTTCATGACACGTAGGGAATTGTTTTGAAAAATTTCATGCCGTAAAAGATTAGAAAAACTAATTCAGTAACAAAGGATTATAACTTCAATTTTCAAATATAATCAACTTTCATCCTTTAATCCAAGGGCGGAGACTTTTTTTTTTGTTTAATTATTACTCGTATGCACGTGATGAAATAATTAAACAACATGTTGGTATATGTTGAAATAACCAATACTGACCGTCGATGGTTAAAAGCTAATAATTTCAAAACATACAAACATCAAAATTTTTATTTCCACATTGAGAAAAAAATAAAAAAATATACTTACATCTTTAAAGTTATAAATTGTCAAAACATAAATTCTGAACAACGTTCTGAAAACTAGAGGAATTTCATGTCATGTTAATTCAAACAGAAAAGTAAATATATTTTTAAGAAAACTGAAGCTTGTTAGAGTTGAAAACTTAACCACATCACATCGTTTGATAACTTCTTTTTTCTCTTAGACCAATGGCAAATAGCATAAATCTTTCCTCCACTTCATAATTGAAACATATTTTATGTTCGTTATTACATTAAAAAGAGCGAGTAAAATTCAAGTAAAAGGCCGCATAGATAAAATTGAAGGGAAAAAAATCAATAAATCACAAATAAGTTTGTAAGAAAATATTCTAAACAAACTTCCTCAGAAAATCTGATTAGAAGTAGAATCAAAAAAGAAAATGTAGTTTGAATATTACTTTATCAAATTTATTTTATATTCGTGCACTTCTTTAAATTATTTTCCTCTCAAATGGAAACATGAATCTTTTGGTCAATAATGGTATTTAATCAAAAATAGTTTCATTATTAGAACGCATACGATTTTGTGTGCAGAAAGTCTATTTGTTATAACTTTGAAAAATTCTCTATTTCGTATTTCAATTTGAAGTATTTAAAATCAGAGAAATAAATATATTGAAAACTTCAAGTTGGTTTAGTTTTAAAAATTGTATACAAAGTGCAGAAACAGTGGATGTAAGAATTCTAGGAAGCAGAATGCTACTAAATGTAATTCAATCTCTTTTTTCAGTGATTAGTCTCTCTTGTACTTTCAGCGAATAAATGTATTTAAAATGTTTGTCCCACATCTTAATCTAAGAACTTTCGGTAAATAGATCGATATTCTTAAAATATTTCTTTTGGTGTACTAATTTTTTATTTTTCTTATCAATAATAATTTTGTACTGCACTTATTTAAATAAATCGCTTGGAAGTATAATATACTATATTTGTTTCAATAAATTATCTTGTATAGTGGAATATATTACAAATTTATTTAAGTCGTTAAATAAATCGTTTGATAGTGGAATGTATAATATTTATTTATATATATATCATTTGTTATAATTGAGTGTTTTACATACTTACTTAAGAAAATCATTTGGTTGTGGAACATTTCATATTTATGTGAATAAATTGGTTGGTAATTAAATATATCACATGTTTATTTAAATAAATAATTTGGTATTGTAACATATTTATTTAAATAAATAATTTGGTATAGTAATATATTTATTTAAATAAATCTCTTTTAAAAGTGAAATATATTATATAACTATTTAAATAATTGTTTGGTAGTGGAATGTATTATATAATTATATAAGTAAATTCTTTCGTATTGAAATATATTGCAATTATTTAAATAAATCGCTTAGTGGTAGTGGAATGTGTAACATATTTATTTTAATAAATCGTTTGATAATATTATATTTAATTAAATAATTAATTTGGTAATGGAATATATAATATTTATTAAAACAATTCGATTGGAAGTGGAATATATTGCATATTTATTCAATTAAATTGTCTGCTATAACTATTTCCGAAAGTATTTTGTAAAATAGAACTGGTGAAGGATAAGAATTTCTTAGTTCGAGTTTTGTCTTGATGTTTGCAAGCAGAATAATTGTGGGATTCGCTTCTCTTTGGAATTAGTTACATATCTATAAAAATGATTATTAAATAATTTTCATATATGATCTTTATTTTTGCATGAGATAATGTATTTATAAACAATACAATTTCAATTTGATAAATGTTAACTCAATTATTTCAAACTGTATTACTTTGTTAGTGTTGTACAAGTCAAACATTCAAGTCGTGATTCTACTCAAGACCATTCTAGAGGTATAAAGAGGCTGCCAGCTTCAACTAAACACCTAAATCATCATGAGACGATATGATAATATTCAAAAATACGATAAATGTATCAGCTAAAGCCTATTTAAAAACATTTATCATGATTTTAAATTAAGAAAATATGCGTTATTTGTAAGTTTCACTGAATCAAAAATATTCGCATTTTAAAAAATATTTGTAATTAATTAAATATCCAATGACTTATAATGTAAAACGGTGTTTAGGGTCACACATTAATCTGTCAAATGATTCAGAAAAAATATTCCGCTAAAGAGATATAAAAGTCGTCTGAATCACTATTATTAAGACCTTTCATCACAAGAAGCATCGAAAACATTAAAAAAGTTCAAATGTTTATAAATTAGTTTTCTTTTTTTTATGTGTTCTAAACACTGAATATGATAATTGAGAGCAAAATGAAAAATTTGATGCATATATTGAGACCCACTATTTTTGCTATTAGCCCGTATTTGTTCCATCACTAATTAATTGATTTGTTAATTAAACAAAATTCAGTATTGAAAATTAAATTGATATTTTTTATTCCAAAAAGAATGATCAAATATCAAAATGTTTATCATGCCTGTAGAGCAAGGCCTCACGTATTCATATAAACGATAATCATAAATGAACACTTGGTAACTGGGTTTTGAAGATGAATATGAATCAAGAACTAATCTTACATAAATCCCAGTGTATGCAAGTGACCAATCTGGTATACAGCCCAAATCTTCCAATCTCTCTCTCATTCTTACTATCAATTTTTCTCAAATATGTTATAATTGGTTCCTTCCAACTTCTTGTCCATTAACTCTCCGACCTTCAATCTTCCATTCCTTAACTATTTTCTCATTCATTACACTTGGATTTTATATGATAAGACTGATTTACATATTCGCAAGGCTCTTCAATCCAATGTCCAAAAGGTTCAGGCATTTGAAAAGAAATAGGCTTTCAAACTGTGTCACAATATAGGCAACATTTGCAAAAAAATTAAATCTACTTCAACCTTAAAATTATACTCTTGGGCTTACAGAAACCCATTGGTTGATATATTGACCATCAATGACCAATGACATTCAAATCGAATCGTGGTATCGAGTCTTCATTCCACCCACAGGGTAATTGTATGGGAGAGAAGTGTAGCATGTCAAATCTTCACAAGGCGCGATGTAAGTTGTGGAAGAATGAAATACCGGTGGTTATAATTAAAGTTACACTATTCAGAGGACTGTAGAACCCATTCTGCTTATCGGATTTTGATGAAACTTGGAATATATGCTACATGGACCATGAGGGAAAGATTTCTGCAATAAAAAGGTAGTTCAAATTTTGACCACTAGGAGGAAATGTGGTGCCCAAAGAAGGACAAAAAATATGTTAGAATCATTAAAATTTACTCAATTACAGGATAAGCTCAATATGTGCTCCATTGACATCAATAATGTCTTGAAAGCGCATTATAGCGTTTTCAACGGTAGCGCGAAGCAACTCACGAAAGATTTCAGCCACATGGAATATAATGCTAGCTTTCAAATCAGTAAAGTCCTAATTCCTCCTCAATAAAAACATGGTCTTTTAGAAATTCTCACAACCAAAAATCACAAGGATTTAAGTCGGGTGAACGAGAAAGCCATGCATCCGGAAAATGTCTGGATATTACACGATTATCTCCAAAGTTAGCATTAAGCAGTGCTTTGACTTGGCGCCCAATGTGGGGAGTTCCTCCGTCTTGCATAATGATAGTATTTTGCAAACATTGTCGTTCCTGTAAAGCAGGAATGACCTGCTGTTGAAGGAGCTCACTGTATCGTGCACTCGTGACGGAGCATCTTTTAGGACCTTGTGAACTGAGAGTTTCAAAGAATAAAGGCCCTAGGGTAAACTCAGCAGTAAATCCACATTAAGCAGTTACGCAAACAGAATACAGTGATTGTTGATGAAGGACATTAGGAGGTGAAGTACCCCATATGCGGTAATTTTGATTATTTCACAGCTCCGTCTAAATAAAAGTGTGCCTCAAAAAAGTGATTTTTGGTTGTGAGGATTTCTAAAAGACCGTGTTTATAGAGGAGGAATTAGGACTTTACCTGATTTGAAAGCTAGTATTATACGCTATGTGGCTGAAATCCTTCATGAGTTGCTTCGCGCTACCGTTGAAAACGCTATAATGCGTTTTCAACACATTTTTGATGTCATTATAGAATTTTCTAAGGCCACGCGTCATTAACTTCCATTCTCGCCAAAAATCGGCTAGCAAATTCAAGGCTTATTTTGTGATCTTGAGGTTTCCGCGTGTGCATCATGTGGATCTCATACGGATATCATTTTAAAATGTATCGCAGAATTTTTCGTACTGTCGACCACGGAATCTGCAACTCGCTAGACGCTGATTGACCACTTGCTGAAGAATAGAGGAAACTGGAGGCTCTTTCAACCACAGCAGTAACCACTTCTTCGACAGTTTCAATCCCAACCAGTTTCCATCCTCTTCCGGGTAGCACACCCAAATTTCCAGTCTCTTCAAATTTCATGATCATCTTCCTCAAACCAATCCTCGATATGGGGTCTTTTCGCAGATCCTTTAAACGACGATATTCACGCAGAGCAGCTAAGTGGTTACTGCCGTTCTGATAAAACAGTTTTACCAGTAAAGCTCGGTCTATTTTACAACGTTTTTCTGAATTTCACTTGGTGTGTGTGTGTGTGTGAGTGTGTGTGTGTGTCATCAAATTTTCGATCGTTAATTTAACCAACTTCCCATCAAGCTAGAGCTTTGAAATTTTGGGAATCGTTCGTACTCGCCTAACAATGCAATATTTAGACGTTTGCGACAAGTTTTAACTAATATTTCAATAATTTTAATAAGTCAAAATATTGTTTCCTCTAGGCGCTTTTAGGGTTGAGGAAAAAACTTCTTTCCCCCTCTGGGAACACCGGGCACTCCCCACACCACATGAGGCCTCGTAAACCTTTTGTACTCACAAAGGGGAGATACTATCTCCCCTTTACTATCTCCGAGATAGTAAGGGTTGCTGACTTTTAGTCAGCAATCATTCACAAGAAAGAAAGTTTCTAATATTTGGCGCCATGTCTTATCACAATAATTTTTTCTGAATTCTGGTTCCCATTCTTTTTTAATAGAATGACTTACAAACTTTCAAATACATGTTTTGATTTTATGAGTATTATGAATTTTTTAATACTCTCACAAATGTCTCTTTTTAAGTTAATTTTAAAATTAAAAATAACTAACAGTTTTAACTAATATTTCAATAATTTTCTCTAATAAACTTTGCCGCCATATAAAAACGTTGTTTTTAAAAACGTTGGTTTTTATTTCGAATTATTTTTCTTTTTTTTTTTTTTTTTTTTTTTTTGTAAGGGCATGATTAACGATGACAACTGCACACTGAATGATTCTCTGGCTGTAACTGTAAGTTTAAAAATAGATTTTACGGATTTGCATAAGGAATATTCGATTAAAGTCACCTGGTGGTCAAAATTTGTACTAATTTTTTTCATTGCAGAAACTTTTTTCCCATGGTCCATATAATATATATTCCAAGTTTCATCAAATCCAATAAGCAGAATAGGTTCTACAGGCCTCCGAATAGTGTAACTTTAGTTATAGCCACCCAGTGCTACCTTAGAAGTTATAATCATCATCTAACAATAGTTTTATTATGTAGTCCATCACCAATATTACAACGACGGTCCCAAGATAAGATACTCGCCTATAGGTCCAGAGTTAACAGATTTAAAACACAGTACTGACAACAAAGAAAATGCATGTAAAAATTTTGTTCTCTGTTTTCCATTACAATTTCTGAGACCTTCCAGACTATTCTCTAAGTTTACAGAGCAGTGCTTTGGAATATTCCACTGTAATATATTAGGCCATATAATCTCAGTATGAAGATATTCTCACCCAAATGTAGTTTCTCTATGCTGATTTTTAAACTGCAATATTCGGATATATATATATATATATATATATATATATATATTGTGTCTTCAATTCAATCGGCTCCAACATCTATGTTACAATATTCTTCACGTAGATCATGAGTATTGTTTTTTTAAAAATAATTATATAGCTTATTATGAATATCGTTACTTCTAATGCTTTTTTATATCCTTAATGTAAAATATTTATTTAGGCTAAATTCACTTTTCACATTACAGTCATGAAATTGGGCCAGAGCGCGTGTATGTGTACGTGTTAATCGAAATGAAATTCACAAATATAAAATTTTGAGCACAAAAATTTAAAACTCTGGCAGCAAATGATAATATAAATAATAACCGAACCAAACCCATATTGTGTAAGTATTAACCAAATAACAACCAAAACCTATATTTTGATGGTTTATCTTTTACGCAATGCATCACAAATATTGCTAACAGAACACAAGTCCGAATTGTAGATCCAGTGTTAAGAATACTTCTTACGTTTATTAATTATTTTTTTAGTTAATATATTTTTCCTTTGCCATTAAAAGCTCATATTTTAAGATTTTAGTGGCATAATCTTAAAATTAACTATACTTTTTTTTTTTTTTTTTTTTTTGTTATTTCTGTAATTTTTGAGATTTTCAAAATGTATTTTTAATTTAATTAAGTCAATTTCCTTTTGGTGTAATAATTAACATTAAAAATTTCGCACCTATTTCAATTTATTCTAATATTTAATAGACTCCATATTTAGTAGGGAGTTGTTATTAATTTACATGAATTTGTTTATTTAAATGCTAATTTAGGTCTTTGAAAGCTTCAATATTTTTTTTTCTTTTAATGTTCTTCAGGGTATTTTTAAAAATATTTCTTACTTTTCGCATTTTTTTTTTTTTGTCATTTCAGTCTAATTACTCTTGTGATATAACATACATAATAACTGCATAATTGTAACTTTTCGCTAGTTTTAGTACATTTTTCGGCTTTATATAAACTAATTTCAAAGAAGCAAAATACGAAATGGAATTAAAAAATGAATTAAGCTAGAACTAAAAATTTAATTACACATTTCTTTGCTACAATTCCTCCTATAAATTATCACTCAAATAAAAATAAATCCATAAATTCAAGCTGGCTAAAAATATGACAAAAAAACTATTCTATTTTCTGTTTTACATTACTACCAGCTAAGCCATAATAATTTCCATTATTAAAAATTAAATAAAAACACTTCGTTATTCATCATTCACCTAAAATAAATCAACTAAAAATTTAACTACACATTGCTCTATAGTAATTCGTTCTATAAAATTTTATTATTGTTAGCCACCCATATCAAAATAAATCCACAAATTCAGCTGACCAAAAATATGACAAAAGTCTACTCTATTTTCTGCTTTATAATGAACATTTCCTCCATTAAAAATTAAATGAACATAGTTTGTTATTCATCATTCACTTAAAATAAATCGACTAAAACTTTAATTACACATTGCTCTATTGTAATTCTTTCTATAAATTTTTATTATTGTTTGCCACTCGTATCAAAATAAATCCATAAATTCAGCTGACCAAAAATGTAACAAAAGTCTAATCTATTTTTTGTTTTATACTGCTAAAATCTCAGCAACACAATGAACATTTCCATCATTAAAAATTAAATGAAAATAATTTGTTGATCATCATTCACCTAAAACAAATCGACTAAAACTTTAATCAAGCATAGCTCTATTGTAATTCTTTCTATAACTTATAATTTTTATTTGCCACCCGTATCAAAATAAATTCACATATTCAGTTGACCAAAAATATGACAAAAGTACTCTACTTTCTGTTTTAAGCCACAATGAACATTTACGTTAAAAATTAAATGAAAAAATCGTTGTTCATCAAAAATACAAACAACTTAAGTTAGTATATGCGAAATTTTTCCATCCTCATATATAATACATCGTACTCCTACAAACACTATATATTAAGTCCAAACTTAACTCAGTTATGGTCCTCGTCTAAGTTGAAATGAGAGTTGGGCACGCAGCGTTTGTTTTTGGGACTGCTTACCTACATAATCGAGCTGTTCGGTCGATGCAAATGGACCCAGGTTTATTACAATACTAACTTCTACCCCCATCACATCAAGTGTGATTTCGAAACCGATAAGGTCTGAATGCGCCGATGAATAGCCCTCGAAATGGAGCTTTAAAACCCGCATCGACCTGTTTCCCCTTGTTTGGATGAGTCGGTGGCAGAACAGTTAGCGTTGATGCACCTCCTGCTATGGAACTTGTTTTAATGAACTAGGCCATCGCTTTTCTTTGAGTATGCTCTGTTTGTCTCTTTGTTTTAGGAGTTTTTTGCGACATATTTGTCTTTTTTTATTATTGATTAAGAAGCTATTAGAAGATAACGATTCATGGATATCCAATACTTGGTTTCAATGAATGTTCAGGATTCTATAATTAGATATTGTTAGGCTGAAGAACAGTTTGATAAATTTTGAACACGATATTAATACCTGCCATTTTTATAGAAAAACAAACAATCGATGTCAATATTCTCTTTAAAGAAAAACGCTAAGATAGCAGATATTTAGACGAAAAAACACTGAGTGCAAAAGGTATTTATTTATTTTTATTTAAAAAGAAAGAAAAGATATTTTAATTTAATGTGTATTAAAATAAATTACTTTCTCGCTAAAACAAGACACATCTAAAACAATAAAGGAAACCTTAAAATTAAAGAAAGTAAAAATTAAAGTCACTATTATACAATAGTTAATAATAATCACGAACCTTATGGAACGGTGACGTTTAGGTAGAATCATTATTCCATCAAAGAACTACGTGTAGAATACAGAGAAATTTTTTCGTGTTAAACTTAATTAGGCATTAAGTGGTATGGAAAGGAAATATAGAGTGTGAGGTACCAAATCATGGATGTCGCTCTTCGTCGCATGACTATTGCTCAAAATAACAATGCCCATCTTCGAAAGTATCAAAGCAGCTCTGGACCAACGTTTATTCAAAACTACTTACTACAAAAAAAGAAAAAATATATATAATACTTGGTCAGATAAAAATTCAAATTTAAGAAAAATACATCCAAGATTATTTTTAAAAATAACAACTTATTTTTAGAAAAAAAATTAAATTTTTAGGAATTCTTGAAACTCTTAGGTGGAATTTTCAAAAAATATTAGATTTTAATATCGAATTTGGTAACTGGGAAAAATTCCAATACTAAAGGATTCGGTTGCTATGCGGAAAGAAATACATCTATTTTAGATGTTAGATGTCATCAATCTCTTTTAGCAGTGTATTATTTTTACAGAAGGGACATACAAAAATGTAAATATTTATTTAGAGGGTCTTAAGAAAATGTTATTCATATGAAAATGATTTATTAAGTACTACATAGAACGTATCAATTTAGAACTCTTAATTGACCGCGGCAGTCGAATATTCATGGTCACGATTTCATTATCATGTTTTCATGACCTCTAAAGATCCATCGTCTAATGCGCGTCTAATCAGACGAGATTAAGTATCCTCACGTTGGGATGGTGTGGAAGTTTGGAGAAGAAAGTTTCCTTTTCTCTGTCGCCCTCGTAACTTGACTGTGACTCAAATCTACAATATCTTCAATAACCCTTGTGTTGCTTCTGTTAAAAAAAAATCAACAGAACTAGTGTTTAAAAATTTATACGAATTATTAATACTTAATTAATGCATATGACTAAATTGTGCTTAAATATTGATATGATCTATGGGAAAAGCATTATTTTTGTGTTAAACTGCTTTTAACAAAAACCAACGAAAATAAAAAAAAAATTTAAGAATGTATTTGTTTTTTCGTGTATTAAGAAGAAAAATATGAACTGTGTAGATAAACTCCTAAAAGGTTATATTAATTGGTTATATACTAAATATTAGTCATGTTACTTAGCTAATGTATTAAGCAATTATTAAAAATTTTGTAAACAGTTAAATAGAAGGCAAATTCCTTAAATAAGCATGAAAAATATTACTCGAAAAGTATTAATAATTATTTTACTCATCAATATTAATAAACATTGCTAAAAATAATTAAATTTAAAAAATTAATCCTGCATGATACTATAAATTAATTACTAATTTTCCATTTTAAAATGTTCAAAAAGTTCTTGATTAAACCGGAATTTGAAAAAAAAAGAGCATTTTTAACAACAAAAATTGAAACTTTAAAAAGAAAATTCGTTAACGATACTCAATTCAAATAAAATAATTATTATTATTTACAAAATCAAACTCAAATTTTGATGAATGTTGGTTAGAAATAATTAAAAAAAAATAATCGATATATCATGCATATTTATTTATCCTGAAATTTTTATGCTAGTAAGTCAATATTTTTAAGACATAAATCCAATTTTGCAAAATAACTGGAAATATTCTTCTTAAATATATCATATAGTAATTGAACACGATTTCAGTAAAATTCAAAATAGGGATTTCTTGGTTTTCACTTTTACTAAAACAGGAATACAAGTTTTAAACCTGGTAATATAACAAGTAATATAAAAAAAGAATTAAAGTCAATTCCTACTTAAGTCAACAAAGAAAATTTTTATTTTTGTTACTTTTTACTAAATAATTACAATTAATATAAATATGTATATACATATGACAGAATCCCAATATTAAGTGCTAAAGAAATATTTTTCTAGCGATTTACACGCTTTTTCACTAAAGGTATTTAATCCTAAATTTATATCCTGCTAAATATCTTATATAAGAGAAAAAAATTTTCTCCCATATAAAACTAAAATTAATTATTTGAAAATCAAATAAAAAAATTTTATATTTCGACGAGATTCGATCCGAAGGCATGAAGATTCTACGCCAACGCTCTACCAACTTTGTCATTGCAAGACAAATGACGTAGTAGAAACATTGGCTTGTTTCTTAATTCATCCGGTAAATTAAATGGTTGGAATGCAGTTTAGCCCAACCACCCTTGGTGACATTAATTATTTGGCGGACTTTACGTTCAGCAAAAAAAAAATTGCCAAGTTTGGCTATTTTTGAAATCGCGCTAAGAGGTTGGGCTAAACTACATTTTTCCCAATTAAATTTAATTAAATGAATTAATATTTGAAAAAACTGTATTAACATCAAGTGTCATCCACTACAAGTTTTAAAAAATGTATTTGAACTTGAGTGGATGAATAAAAAGTAGTTTATTAACGACTGAAAATTTGAACAAGATATATATAGAGAGAGTGTGAGCTAATATTAGCAATTAAAAAAATGAGAAAATTGATGGATAAAAGTTCTTACAGTCAATACCAAAGCGCATAAGAAATACAGACTACTTCAAAAACGAACATATGTAAGTATTAAATGGAAGATAAAAAACAATTAATCAGTAAAAATTTTCTTAACAACTCTTAGTGTTTATTAACTTTTTAAAACCGTTCTATGCTATGCGTAGCAAAGAATGGATTTCTCAAAAGTAAACTTTTTTCTTTGCAATGCATTAAATAGAATTAATTTTAATTTAATTCACTATATAACTTGATCTATTACAAAAACCTCTTTGTTGGCTAATAATGGCATAATATATTAAAATAATCTGACCTTAAAACATTCCAAGATGGAAATCAAATTAAAAAGAAGTAAGTCAAAAATCTTGAAGCAAAAATGGTTGTCCCACTAATGTCTTTTATTCATTTTCAGTCATTTCTTATTACGTATTCTTATTACGTATTATTTAAGGTAATACTGCAATCGATAGATAAATAAAATACTGAATTTTTATGTTTTATTTCAATCCAATAAAAAATTTAAGAGAATTTTATGACATATAATTGAAAATTAAGCTCATTACTGGTGAAAGCAGGCATCAAACATATACGCAAAAACTTGTATGATAACATTTTGAAAAGTGATTAGCTACGATATTTTGAGGCTATTACAACAATAGCCAATTTGGTGGTTAATAATACTTCAATGGTATATAACAGATATCCTTTTCCTGATAACAACAAGAGAGTTTAGAGGAGCACTTAAATAGATACTAAAATTTGTAAAAGATACTTCAAAACTTATCAACATATGTATCTGTTCAATGTCATTTTCTTAAAATAAATTACGATAAAAAAAATTCACTAGACAACTGTTGTCTACATTAGCGGTATATTTCAAGCAAGATATTTCATTATGAAATAGTATTTATCACTTTTGTTAAGATGTTTATTCGTATTGACTATAAAATATTCTTTTCTTATCAAATTCTGATGAAAGAGGAATTAAATTATACATATGTATCCAACATAAGAAATTTTACACGCCATATTACTGTATAAAAGGAATGACCAACCCGCAGCACGCGCTCCATAGTATGTCATGGCGGAGTCCTAACAGTAACACACGAAGACTTCTTGAAAAACTAAAAAATCAAAAATAATAATAATAATAATAATGTATTGAGGAATTCGAGCGAAATACGAGAACAAGTGCAACATTTTGTTTCCATGGCTCAGTTTTACTGACGTTTAGTTTTTTTAAGAATTTCTTAAATTATGATGTAATGGGACTTTTTTAAAAAAATTATTTTTACTATGTCTAAGAATAAACCTTTGACATCGAAAAGAATATACAAAGAAAATGCTGAAATTCGTGACTTTAATACTGTATAGCAGAGCAATTTTCGTTTACTCAGAAAAATACTTTCAAGCCTATTTACTTGATGGGTGGAATTTGTGTAGCAGTACCGAAAAAATTTAATCTGGACCGACATTTCAAACACCTGCATGGTGATTTCAACAGCAAATATCCTATTAAATCACAGTTGCAAATGAAATTTATCAATAAAAAACAGAAATCAACAGTCAGCCAACAATTCCCTGTTCCAGAAGAGAAGCGAAAAAATGGAAACTGTAATTAAGGCTTCTTATGAAATTTGTTTGCTTTGGTTCACAATAAAACGTCTTATTCTGAAGGAGAAGAGATAATCAAAAATGGCCTGATAATACTTTCCCAAAATGTTGATGATATAAAAATCAATAATATAAATTAATTGTCAATAAAGTAGCTTATTCTCGAAATATATAGCCATGTGTCGTATAAATAGCATGGGCCAGAATATTGACTCGCAAATCGTCTGTGGACTACAAAATTGCAAATACTTTTCACTAGATTTGGATGGAACATCACAGAAATACGCAGTTAAGCATATTTTTGCATTGCACGAACGATAATTTTGATATCATGGAAGAACTTCTTGATTTGCGTCAACTAGTTTTAAAAAGGTGTGGACATTTTTAAAGAACTGAAAAATATAATTATAATTAACAAATTAGTTTAGGCAAAATTAGATAGTGTTTGCAAATATGATGTCTCTTGCATGGTTGGTAGGATAAAAGGTTTTGTGCTTTAAAATTATTTGGATAGAAAATTTTTAAGAATCACTGTATTATCCATCAAGATACTCTATGTGCCATGGAATAGTGAATATTGAGTGAAAAACATGGGCTGGAGTATAATAATTTAGTGAAATGAGTGAGTAGTTCTTTCAATTATTTTAAAGTTGTTCTTATTTCGGAAAAGTCTGCTGAATATTTGAAGTGAGAAAATTTGTATCTATTATTAACTGTATAACAGCGAAAATAACCATAACTATGAAAGATGTTCTTTCCAGGAAGAGAACAGAAAGAGCAGTGTTGACTAAGTTAAAATAAAAATTGTGTGAAACAGATATTAGTGATAATGAATTCAAATTATTGTTCATTAAATTTGAGACATTTCAAAATGAATTTGATAGTATTTTTGACTCAATTATCAATCTCAGAGAAAGAAAATCTAACGAAAATGAGCAAGACGAAATAAACAGTAATCGAATAGAAGTCAAGTTTGAAATTAAAAGTAGATTGAAAGAAATTGTTAAAGAGATAAAATTAGAGAATAGCAGTAGTAATGTTACTTTCAAGAACTCAGCTGTGCGTTTTCCTAAAATTTCTTTACCCTCGTTTGGAAGAAAATTGTATTCTTTGCTCTCCTTTAAAAACATTTTTCAAGCAAGTATTGGCCAAAATCCAAATTTACCGAATGCAATAAAGTTGCAATATTTAAAGTCAATGTTGTGTGGAGATGCTTTTAGAATAAATCAAACAATAAAGGATTTTAATTATGAGTTAGCGCAGTCGCTTTTAGAGAAAAGATATGATAACAAAAGAGAACAAATTTATGCGCATCTTAAGAGATTTATGAATATCTCTACAGTTCAAAATGAGTAGGCTTCTACAGTTTTACATTAAATTAATATAACAAGGGAAGTTGAAAGATCGTTAGCATGTTTAAAGCAAAATTTAGATGGGTTTTCTTCATTCATTTTCGCTTTCATTTTAATCCTAAAACTTGATCAGAATGCGAAACTGTGGTGAAAAAGGAATCTAAAGAAATAAACATTACCGAAGTCTACAGAGTTAAAAAAAATTTTATAAAGAGAATGCTAGAACCTTAAGCACTATTAAAAATCAAATAATGTTGAAAAGAAATTTCTCCAAAGTTTCTGAGATGGCTTCAATTTTAATTGAGAAATGGTCATATAATATCAAACATGACATGCAGAATACAAATTGTTTAAATGTAAAAAAATTTGAATAGTTTTATGTTAACGAAATAGAATAGAGTTTATTTAGAAACATGATTTAAGTTTTTTTTTTTATTTCATTTATCATGCAAAGAAAAATTGCGCCTCTAATTATTGTTGCCGAATATATAAAAAGGAACATAATTTATTACTTTTCATTGTTATCAGAATAAAAGTACCTGTTACTCGACAAATAAAAATAATTCCCAGAAAGAACCAGATGCCACTGATCAAGCTGCACATCTTAATACTAATGCGAATCCGTTCTAAACCAACAACAAAAGTGAATGTCTAATAGCATCGTCTGCTAATACCAATAAGAACACAAGGAAGTGGTGTCTGCTAGAATTGTTATTTTCATTAAGGGAAATTATGGAAACTTATTCCCAACACAAGCTTTGTAGGATGGTGGGAGTGGGAGTCATCTGTGCTTATCTCGATTAGTTGACACGTAGCATTTTCACAGAAAAAATGTAAATGTATCTGTCGATTATTTATCAAGAATTTCAATAACTATGGATTCCAAAATGAGGGCTGTTATTTGTAACAAGGATAAAACTTATTCTTGAAAATTAGAATTTTTTGTAATTCCGAAAATTGCCCATTTGATATATATCTTACAAATTATTGTAAATTTTCTAATGACCAAAAGACCTGAAATGAAAAAAAGGTTTAGTTTGGTTTGGTTTTATTAACATTGAACTAGAGGCAACACCAGGGCTATTGGCGATGGACCTCGGTCAAGTGACAAGGACGGCACCTGAGCTATGAAAAAAAAGGATTTAATTGATAGTTATAAAATTGCATATCCCTTTGTTGACGGTAAAGAAATAATTCGAGAAGGTGAACGTATTGTATCCAGCGTATTGTATTGTTGATTGTATTGCTCAGAAATATCCAGCGATCCTGTCAAAAATTCATTTTTCTTGTGTACACAAGCGATTATTGCATGTTAGCCCACAGAGATTATTAAATGCTGTACGATTATAATTTTTGACTTTGAGTGGCAAGACAGCCCCCAAAACCATACATATTTGTATTACATGTTTCAAGCATTCATTCAATAATTCAATTCATATTTCAAATGTTTCATTATGTCTTCTCAAATTATGGGTAGCTTACCATATAAAAGAATAAATATACTATCTTCTTTTCTGTGACAGTTTTCGATTTGTGAAGTCCATATTTATTCTTCTTCAACAACCAGAGAAAAGGAATGTTGAATACGATTTACATCTGAGAATGCTTATGTTTCGTAGCCCGAATTATCCATCTTGAGATTCTGTCAGATTTAACTTATGATGCACTGTTAGGAACCCAAAAGCCTGATTTTCCCATTTTAAATTTACCATATTTATGAACCTTTTTACAGAGAAATTATGCAAGATAGGATTATGAAATTCTTATGGAAGAATAACATGTTGTACATCCTTCAACGCGTTTTTTTCTGTCTATGTTAAATGGAAAAATTATTAATTGTTTATTCATAACTCTTAAATAGCATTTGTGGTGCAATTTCACTACCTAAAATGAATAACTCTAAAAAAATCATCAAACCTCAATGTTAAAAATTAGGTAATATAATAACAAATTTAAGTGTCAGTAAAAAACTGAATTCTTATGTTTCGTAGATATTTCGGAAAAAGAACACGTTCCTGAAAAATCCATGATTTGCGAAAACCATATTTAAAAATTTCATTGACATTTTTATTGGTGATTAAGAAATTAAATTTAGTATAATTCTGTTTTGTAAGAAGGATTATCACCTCTTTCTGTCTTATAAGAATTTTCAAGTTTTCTTTTTTGCTTTTTAAATTTTCTGGCATTTTTTTTTATATTCGGATAGTTTTCATTCTCTGTCGATAATGTGTTATTTATCTAATGTCTCCATGCTTTTCATATAGTGAGGATCTTGATAAATTCCAATCTTGGAAAAAGCGGTATTTTGTTATATTTCATCATTAAAGTATGAAACCGTATCAAAAGCATCAAATTTTCACGTTTCGATGGTCAAAAATACAATTTTTGGTTTTCGAGTCCAGATACTGTTCATAGGTTCATTAGGATTATAATCCTCTCCATGAAGACATTTTCTTAGAAGCTCTGAATTAACCAAACCTCTAAATAGAGGCTTTATGACTTCCGCTATTGAAAAAGGAACATATATGTGCTTTGTATTTCATACATTTTGCTTTTTGCTCTGGCATGATGAAATCCACACCAACTTTCAGATCCAACTGATTTGAGTCCATGATTTGAATTTTCATTCCTCGACAACAAATGAAAATATTCAGCCAAAACCGCTTACTGCATTTTTGGACGGAATCCAACATTTCTTCAAACCATTTAGGCAGAAAATGTCTGTATCTTCATAATCATATTGTCAGTCAACCTGTTTGTACTCCCTAGTTATTTTCCCTCATTAAGGTTTTTTTTTTTTTACCAGAAAAACTTTTCTTTAGTTAAGCTAACCGACATCTCATTCTCTTTTGAATGTGTCTAGTGCAATCTAATTTTAAATGTCTTTCTTGCCATTTATTTTATATGAAACCACATTTTTGAAAGAGCTTTCATAATCCCATCTCCAAAACATTTGACATATTTATCATTATATTATGTTTGTGATGTGTTAAAAATTTCTCTTTCTTACGCCACTGAGACCTCCATTCCCCAACTTGATCCATTGAAATTAGCAGGGTATTCGTGACTAGCTTCTTTCATTTTAAGACTCTACAGCCATCTTAAAGTGTAATTAACTAGTCAATAAATTCAAAGCTTCAATTGAAGATACAAAAGAGAAACAACATACTTTATCATCTTCCAAAGAATATGCAATCTCTCTCTCTCTCTCTGACTCTCTAGAATCCCTCTTAACGCAGTTAATCCTAGTTTATATTCAAATAACAAAGCATTTGCTACCAAATTACTCATTCCAATTCAAGCATTTCTCGATTACAGTAACAACTATCAGTTTATATATATCCACTATCTCCTTTTTCTTTCCTTTCAATTATATTTACCTTATACATCACTATCTCTAATTCACTTCACTACACTTCTTATTTTCATCTAATTCACATAATATCTTTCATTTGGTTGGCAAGAAATTATAAATGTATGTAATTCACATTTCGAAAATCATCGAGGTTAGTAAAGAGAAATCCTCAAATAGTCTAACATCACACATGTATCTAAAAGAATTGACTGACACTATTTAGACAAAATTGATGCGTCTATTACTTTTCCATTGTAGAAACTTGTTGCTGTCACAACATCATTATGAGACAGATGGTAACGCTTTTACCATATGATATCAAAGGTGTCACACAAATCTCTGTCGTTATTATTGAAAGTTAAGTATTCTTCAAAAGCAGCTTTCATTTGCTCAGTGCAGACTTGTTATGCAGCAATCGAATCAGTGATGTATTGAGAAGATTTTGAGCATGAAGATGGTAAATTCAGCACACTATACACAAAGAATTCTATTAGCTGTTAGACCTTTTTCGAACAGCTGATAGAATTCCAGCCAGTTGAGGAAACAGACTGGAGCATCATGCCTCCCAAGTCTACTCATTTCAAAGATTTGTGGTACGTCGGTGTAAAGTCCTTAAAGCATCTTCTAAAAAGGACATTGGTGAAATTGAGATTAATATTTGAAGAATTTAAGACCATAGTTGTTCAAATGGAGGGCATACTAAACTAGAAACACCTCACACCAATTTCCAATGATTTTAACACTGAAAATTTCTCTTCTGGTCACTTCCTGATAAGAAGATATATAAACGCGATTCCTGAACCAATGATAATTTTATGTTAAGGAAAGTGGTTTAAGTCGGTGGCAAAGAATGACAAAGGTAGTACAGCTTATCTGGAAAAAGGGATTAACAATTATTTAGGAGCTCTCCAGGTAACAGCTGATTGAGAAAAGTTACATATTTGTAGAAGAACTCTTGTTAAAGAGGACTTCAATCTATCATTCTGGTTTGTAAATGGGATTTAGGTCGCATTGTCGTAGTTTTTTTACTGTTTTGACAACAAAATGAGAACAGTAAGAATAAAAACGAAATCATCGAGACATAAAATGAGAAATCACAAAAATTGAAATTTTATTGTATACTGCTGTTTGTAGAAAATGCAACACCATGAAAGAATCATCAGAATCAAATGAAATTTAATGCAGAAACGACTTGTACTGATACAAATAAATGATGAAATTTTCAAAACAAAAGAAACAAATTAAGCGTCCGAAATCAGTATTTGGTGCAGCCACCATGCGCTGCAATAAGTGCTGCTATACGACGTGGCATGAAGTCAAACAGATGTTGAATATCTGCTTGAGGAAGAGAATTCCATATCGCTTGTATGCGCAACCAAAGTTCGTCTTTGGAAACTGCAGGACGCGGATCACGAGCGAGACGCCGACCAACCATATCCCACACGTGCTCAATAGGCGACATATCCGGTGAATAAGCAGGCCAAGGAAGAAGTTGCATGCGTTGTGCTGAACAGAAGTCTCGAACAGTCCGCGCAACATGTGGGCGTGCATTATCCTGCTGAAAGATAGCTCCAGGGATGCCTTGAAGGAAAGGAACGACTTCGGGCTGTAGCACTTCACGGACGTACCTGTTGCTATTGAGATTACCCTCAATTCGTATCAAATTGGATCGTCCATGATACGAAATCGCACCCCAGACCATAACTCCGGGTGTTCGACCACTATGTCGTTCAATAATACACTCAGGAAGGCAGCGTTGACCGGCATAACGTCTAACACGAACACGGCCATCATGGGTCCACAAATTGAAGCGTGATTCATCTGAAAAGACAACTTGGTGCCAATCAGCTCGCCTGTCTCTGTGCTCAAGAGCCCACTGCCGACGCAGCCGTCGATGATTCGCCGTGAGGGGAATCCTGTATAAAGGCACCCTTGCACGCAATCCACGGCGCAGCAGACGACGACGAATTGACGAAGCCGACAATTGTACACCTGTAGCAGTAGACCAACGTGCTGCCAGCTGCCTGGAGGAAGCTGTGCGATCATTCACCACCATGCGGAGCAGGTGTCGATCATCGCGCTCTGACGTCACCTTCTGTCGTCCAGTGCCTGTTTTTCGAGTTGTTCGGTGCTCGTCGGTCCACTGCTTCCAAACTCGCATCACTGTGGAACTGTTCCGCTGCATACGAGCTGCTATTGCGCGATAGGAAAATCCTCCTTCTCGAAGGCCGATTATCCTCCCTCGTTCAAACTCCGTAAGTTGCTTGAATTTCTTATTCTTCCGTCGTGGAGGCATACTCAGGTCTCACTAAACGTTTGCCACTAACAAATAATCATAGACTTTTTTCAACGTCCCGCTACAGCACTTTATTTATACGCTTTCAGCATCAATTCAGAGGGCGCTGCGCGCGCCGCGCACGCGCGATGGCTCTGAAACTTTATTAATTTGCATAATATCCTATAATTGACATTTGAATGCGAATTTCATTTGATTCTGATGATTCCTTCATGGTGTTGCATTTTCTACAAACAGCAGTTTATTTGAAAAAAAGGAAACTGTACTCGTAATTGTTATAGTTTTGTAATTGTTTCAGCTTATGTTATATGATTATTGCATTGAAAATAACAAACTTTTATATACATAGCATTATCTTATGTTAACTATTGTGTTGATTGAAGAACATATTGAAATATTTCAATCCGGGAGAGTGTTAAATCTCTACCGGAATATTTCGTGACAGATAGCATATTATTTAATTTGTGTATGATGTATAAAGGTCAGGCGATATTACTATTATTCTGATTTTCATATGTTTATATGATCACTGCCACCGAAGAACTGGCGCACCAGAATGTGGAAACTTAGTATACTGGCAACTCTCGGGAAGTCAGTCGACTATCATAAATTATTAGCCACCCAAGGGGCTATTGTTTCATTTAATCCAAAAATGTCGTACCTGACAACTTTTCAAAAAAATTTTCTTGTTTTTGCGCGTATTTTTTATGTCTGCTTTCACCAGTAACGAACATAATTTTCAAAAATACTTCATAATAGATTTCTCCTCGTTTTTTTATTGGATTGAAGTGAAACAAATATAAAAATTAAGTATTTTATTTACTTATTTATTTATGTATGACCTTAAATCATATGTAAACTGGAATCAAGATATGATTGAAAATAAATAATATTATTCAGAATTTTAAGACAGCTGTGAATCAGCTATTTTTTTTAGATATCTAAGAGGTTATTGTCTTAGGTAGATCACTTTTGGCGTACCAGATCATATTAAAAAATTTTATCGTTTGATTTAATTTTGATTACATTTAGCTTAAATATATTCAATTAAGTAATTTATCGTTTGCCTTAAATTTAATTACATTTAGCTTAATTATATATTCAGTTTAATAATTTATCGTTTCCTTTCATTTTAATATCGGAAAAATTTACAATTGTCCATTTCTCAATATTTCATCGTTTACTTTAATTCTTATATTTAATTGAATAATTTAATAATAATTATAAGAAATGCGCTCCTTGTGTAGCTAAATCTATTCTTTGCAAAATTTTGCATAGAACGTTTTAGATTTGCTCACTTTATCTTAGTGCAGCTTCTGAAGAAATCCTTCAGCGCATAGATGGTACTAACTTGTTATTTCTATAAAATGCAGGTGATATTTGTTACAAAAGAATAACTTTACATTAAGTTTAGAGATTTTCTATCGTTAAATTGCAACAAAAAGATTGTATTGTGGAATATTTATTATTTAAGTTAGTTATCTTTAAGACGTATCAAAGTGATGATGTATAAAAATGTTTGTATTTTTGGAGTGATTTTAGAAACTAGCACCTAACTTACAACGATAACATAATAACACGAATAATAGGTATGGGTAGTTCATGTTGGACTCTACTTTTATCAGTAAGTTACTTGCCTCACTACGTATTTATCATCGTCATTTGTCGTCAGATGATAAATTTGCTTATGATATGAATAGATAACATTTGAGTTTTTGAATTATAATTACAATATGCACCATTATTACCTTTACCCTTTAAAATTGAGCAGTATTCAATGTTTTGTATTCTAATTTTGGGTGAGCGATATGCATACTTCACTTATATAGAATTATCTATCCAAGCACCATTAATTAACATTACATTAGCGTTGAGAATTTAAAAATAACCTGCCTGTATAATAAGCGTATGACAGAAAAGCCTGTTTGTATCTCTTACAAAATCGGGTTTTCGTTTTCGAAACCTGGGTTAGTTTCCTTGTCAATCGGTTTCAATGAAACCGGTTTTGCAAACTTTGGTATTGTATTGTATCAATTATTTGTTAAGTATTCACGAAAATTGGAGAACTGAACGAAACATAACCAAGCGGCTTATTATTATTTCGATTATATATACTAATATTGTGTTTAACATTTCATTTGTTGGATATATATATCATTTCATTTCTCTTTCATCAGACTTCGATATGGGAAAGATTTCGCTTCTATCTTATTCATACGAGACAAACAAATTCTATAAATACTACGTCGTGATGTAATCTTTTGCTCAAAATATTTCAGTAATGGAAACAACATTTTACTCTGAAGCATTTCATCACACTTTACTTAAGGAAATGATAAGAAAAAACAACTCAGTAAATTTTTCTTGTTTTGCTAATATTTTCAATGATTCTTGAAACTAGTATTTTTTTTATACATCTTGTTAAATCTTCGATAATTTTAAGGTAACCGAGACATTTAAATTTTGGGGGGGTTTTTTTGTTGTTGTTATTAAAAGCTAAATGCTACTTTGCAGATCCTACAGATGTAGTATTTCTAAAAGTTTAATAAACAGAACACTTGAAAATTTAATTTAAAATTTTCAACAAACGTTCAGCGCCATAGAGAATAATATCTTTATTTGCATTTTCTTCAAAGTATGTTTGCTTAGAATTCTGGTATACCTTTTTCTCAAAATCTACTTCACCCGTAACGCTAATATATTTCACCTTTTAAAAAAATAAGGTTTTATTCTATACTCTTAACGTTTTTTTTTTTCAATTAATACTCATAAATTTTAGGTATTGCACAATATTTGCATCAAAATTTTAAAAAATTTGAAATATATTTTTTTTTAAATTTAAATTTTATTAAATTCAATTTTTTTTAAAAAAAAGTATAAAGATTACTTCAACTTAGCATCAAATAAGCTTCTTTTTCCTCTTTTCAATCAGTTTTCTTTTGCTTACATTGCATGTTTGAGTCACAACTTTAAAAGCTTTTTTTCTCACATTTTAAAGCACTCAGTTGAGCAGAAATTTTCTAGACACGATTATATTTTGGATGATAGTACGATAATTTAATTATAATTAATAAAAAATAATTGATTAAAACTAATTATTATTGGAATTATATTTTACGCCAAGTCGCCAAATCCGTCGCCAAGGGGTCATTGCTTAAACTCTTTTTTTATTAATTATTATTTTGTCGAAAAATTATTGAAAATTATTTTTTTTTCAAAAAGAATAAATTTAATTTGACCCAACGTTCCCTTTTGTTCTCAAAATTTCAGGTATAAAAAAATTATGTTACGCTAAGTCTGAAGTTTGAAAGAAAACCCATGTTCAAAAAACTCGTTTTTTATCGGTGTTATTTTAGGTCTCAGTTACCTTAAAACTCGTATTTTTCTCTACAGATACAACAAACGGGCAATTCATAATTACTTTTTCTCAAAATAATTACTACTGAGATAAATATTCCCAGACATTTTCATCTAAAATGGGATTAAAAAGTTTTAAGGACACATTTTAAATATTTTCAGTGAAAATTATATTTATTTACAAGCAGACAGATAAATCATTGTTATTGTTTGGTTTTGTTTATTGGCACAGGCCATACTCAATAATTCTTTTTAGTTTATAAGAATATCACGTAAAGTATTATTACAACTATAACTCCGTGATCTGGACATAAGTAAAAAAATAATGAAAAAAAGGTAAAATATTTGTTCAGATAGAGGAGGGTCAAAAATATGGAAAGATTGCTGGAACATCCCGGAAGCGTCTCATCCGTGAACACTAAGGGCAGTAAACCTCTTGGGAGACGGGAAAATCACTCGGGAACCACGGGTTCGTAAATCACGTCTTTACCTAAAGAAGGTTAGCCCCTGGGAAGATTGTTACAAGCAGACTAATTCCAATATTTTTACAAATCCCATAAGAGAAGGCATTTCTAAGTATTTTCTCAAAAATATTTTTCATAACCCTTTCCAAATTAAGTTCAGGAATTTTATTCATTTTCTTAACTCAGAAACAAATAAATTAAATTAAAATAGCTTAGAATCCTTAAGGACTCTCTTGTTCATTACTTAATACTTTTATTTTCGTTTAAAGCTCGATCGTTTTTCTCTCTTCAGTGATTAAATATTAACTGATTTTTACAATAAAATATGCAAATAATTTGTTTCATTTCTACTTATATCTTCCTGTATAATAAGAACGTAAGAATTAAACTTATTAACTGTTTATTAACGCCACACTTAGAAGCAACACGAAGATTAATGGCGATGGGTCTAGAAATTTTGAACCATGTTCAAAAGACGAGAACAACATCCAAGCACTCTACTTTTCTAACTTCCATACCCCGCAGAGCGATATATTGATTTGAGGTGCATCAGTCTCTATATAAGATAGGTTTTTAGTGGAATTAGGACTCAAACACGTGACTTGACTGAAGTGTCGTCGGCCACTAGTTAGAAACCAAGACAACTCGGTTACCGCGACAGTCTTAAGGAAGTAATTAGATAATTAGTATTTGAATCTGTTTAAAGTAATTAGCATTTGAATCTGTTTAGACATTTTATAGCTCTATTTTTGTTTACTCGTTTTAAGATGAATTTTATAAACTTTAAATTATATTTCTCGAGGCCTAGATATATTACTTATACAACTTTTAAAATTTGTAGAGGTATCTAGAATAATATTACAAGAACATTTTGATGATGATCTTCAAAATTTCTGGGCTACGAACAGATGACATGAAATAATTATTGAGATTCTTTTTCCGAGCTACACCTCCATAAGAGCTTTAAACAGTAGATCTATCATGTGCAGCTTCTCGAATACTTTACAGGGTTTTTACAAAAGATTGCGTAATTTTTGAAAGTGGCCACGGTAGTGTAGGGGTTAACATGTCTGACTGCGAGCATTGTAGACCCAGGTTCAATTCTAGATTTTTTCGGCTTGGATAACTGGTCATGGGTGTCGACTCAGCCCTTCATCCCTCCGGATTCAATATGTACTAAAAGTGCTGAGGAAATTAACTAATGGATTCAGCATCGGACTTGCCACTCGGATGGGGCACTAGCTATTAATTAGCGCTCCATGCTCAAAGGCTACAGAAACTGAGACGTGCACCACCTGATGGAACAATTAGGTCCAGGCAGATTTTAACTTAACAAACCCTAACTTTGAAGGTCTATTATCTAATCAACAAAACAAGAAAGTGCACCATTCAGTGAATCGTAGTGGATGAGAAGTTCATAATTTCTTTATTTGCTAAGAAATGACTTAACGTCCCTTACGAGCGCCTCTCATTCCTCGAGTTCGTGTAGTCTATTCGCGCCGAGATGATAGACGAACAACTAAAGGAATCTTATGTTACTAAATTTACTAATAATGAATCGGATACGACTGTTCAACTGACCTTTCATCACAAATATTCAATCTTCTCTCTTGATGAATGGAATATCTTACATTGGTTTCGTCAGTCTTTTGAAAAGGGGTGAATTTACAAAGGTAAAAATTTTGGTTGGCCTCATTGGTCTGAATATAATGTGGATAGGATTCTAAAAACAGTTCGAAAAAATCAACCCGATGAACCAATCAGGAATTGCAAATGACTCATGTCACATGTGGAGAAAAATATTGATTTCATGCCATATAAGATACAGCTGGTACACGCTCTTATCCAAAATGATAAAAAAAAGAAACCATAGAATTACTATTATTATTTTCAAGATTGATCTTCTTGAACATGACAAAGACAATTCCTTCCTATCTAAGCTTGTCTTGAACGATAACAGGACGTTTCGTGCCAACGGTATAGTCAACCGAATGCAATTCTAGCATATGGGGTGCAGCTAATAATCATGCAACAATGGAAGTGGAACTCGATTGGCTGAATGGTAATGTATTTTATACCATATCGCAAGATACAATTTTTAGCCCTTTCTATTTTCAAAGTTCATCATTTTTCAACTGTAGATGCAATCGACTGAACATCATTCGTGTATCTGGTGGTGGTCACATTAAATATTTATAATTTTATAAGTTTTTAAATTAATGTTTTTAATTTAATTTTTCTAAAAAGGTAATAACTTCTTTAGCTTAGCATTTATAGCCCTTCAGATTTGGATATTATTTAGTAAACATCCTACATAATGGTCCCACTTGTCGAAACAAAGAGCGAACTTACCACACCCTCTGCAGAACATAGCCAATCACAGTAATTTTAAATAATTAGATGTTTTCTAATTATTTAAAATTACTGTGATTGGCTATGTTCTGCAGAGCCATGCTAGTAATTCTCTTAATTTAACACAGCTTCCACTACAGTGACTCATTTAATTCTTCACCACTTTGGTGTAAATTTATCTTGATTGATTGACTAACCCAAGGAGTCTGATATCCACCAGCAAAAACTTAAAGCTATTTATCTGGCCTCCAGGGAAGATTATCACTCTAGCTTTCGGAAAATCACAACAAGAACAAACCTGCCAAAAAGCATTTATTGAACTACAAAGGGGGATTTGCTTATTAATGACAAACTGAGAAGCCCCACGAGGTACTATTGGCGACGGACTTCGTAATTTTGATCATCGGTCAAAAGACGAGGACGATACCTGAGCTGGCATCTTCCTCTTCAAATTTCCATACTTCCCAATGGGAAGACAGACTTGAGACCTCTACCAGATTTAACATGTATCAGCGCCGCTACATGGAGATCTTTAGTGGCATTAGAGCTCGAAACCACGATTCGGCAAAAACAACGATTATCGCGAGTGTGCGACCACAACCACTAGACTACTGCGGCCACTTTCAAAAGGTTAGTTTGCTACAAACATATGCACATTTTCAGACAACAGGAAAATTCATGGTGAATTAAAAATTATTTGCTTGGAATTTTTCGGATAAGCAATAATGTTTTTCCTAAGTACGTTAACATCAATATAAGAAATTAACAAGTAACTCTTATGAAATATATTTCCATAAGTCTTCGTAACACACAAATAAATGCTAACACTAACTGAAAATGCTTTTACCAGAACTCCGTGGAGGCAATAGAATTAATTGAGACTGCACATATAATTCTTTTTCACAAAATTTAGGATCGCGCATATTAAATAATCAAAAATGAAAAATTATTAATGGGGATTATTAAATAGCGTATTACATTCATAATTTATACCTCTATACTACTATCCTAAACTTAACTACCTTTAGACGATGTTGAAAACATTGGAGCAGTGTAATGAACTTAAACGTATCAATAGTATAACAAAAGACTTAGCCGAAAAACTCACATTAGACTAAATCCTGACATAGAAAAAATAGGAAGGATAAATCAAGGGTTTAATAAATAAAAACCTCCAATATGAATCCAACCAATGAAAGACTAAATATGTAATAGATATATGTTAGTAATTACCAAAAGAGCAAATAACATCATCACACATTAAGAATATATTTATAAAAGAGGGCGTAAAAATGAAGTCACGTACTTACATTGCAAGGCTATACACAAAAGTAAAGTACGAGAGACGGAAAAAAATACAATAACATACATACGAGTATATACAATAAGAACAAGATCGAACTGCTAAGAAAAGAGACCATATATTCGAGTAGAAGGGGGAAACAAATGTACATATTTACTAGGACATATATACATTTATATAGTATATACAAAAAAATCATATTTACATATTTGGTAAGCATGATTCCTATACAAAGTATAGGGAACATATTTATCTATAAGAGAGGTAAACAACCTAAAACCTAAAACACTCAGAAGGAAGAGTGTTATTCAGAGTGGAGAGTCATTTTTGTTTTGCATTATCTGTGGGTTTTTTATGGTGCAAATCCTTAGTTAACGGATAGTGAAAAATATATAATAGTCCGCATTACCAGAAGAACCACAAGGACTATTAAGGTTAATGCTTAACTTAAATCTATGATGGGAACAGGTCATGCTAAAAATTGAAAAACGTAACGAGAATAAAAATAAAGTGTTTAAGCTAAGAAATAGTAATTTTTTGCCCGTAAAAGCTGGTGTTAGAAGATGTTCAATTACTCTCCCAGAGCTGAATAAGTTTAGCTTTGAATAAGTTTAGCTGAATGAGTTTAGCTTTCTGCATACTCAGTGCGTGAAGCTACTTCAGTGATTCATAAACTTGTAAATATGAAGAAAAAAAATTATACATGTAAGACTCGGAGAAAAAATTGTATTATTTGGTTATTTCTATTTTTTTTACCTGTTCCAAAAATATTTTAAAAACCAAAAATTCGAGATCATTTTCTGTTAACTTAAACGTGCAGCGTTAGAAAATTTTAAATACTAACCGCTGTTTTGTTTGTTTAAATTCCTTTGACATTCCGACACCTTTGTTCAAGAAGCAAGCTTGTGAAAATAATCTTCATCGAATTTATGATGATCCTTTTTAGAGCAGACAGTAATGGTTAAAACATCATAAAGAGAAACTAAAACTAATATGTTGCCAAAGAAAATGATGGTCCTCTCCTGCCTTTGCAATAATATAACTTGACGAAAATTAAAGACTCCGCGGCCTTCGATCCCGAAGCCGGACAAACTCATAAGCAGAGTCTTAATTCAATTTTGATGAATCATCTGAAATATCATTCATTTCCTGAAGAATCAATAAAGTGTCCGGTTGCAAAACTAATTCAATAATCGCTCTGCTGCCTCCTTCTTCCACTCCTCAAGGAAAAAGACTTTAAAATATCGCTTTTGGAGTAGCGCTCTCATTACTGCACTACCCCTTCACTCCACCCTCTATAAAAGCCATTCAGCAACTTAGAATCGATTCCTAGAAATTACTTTGTTGTTAGTATTACTCCCCATGTCTGATCCCAAATTATGTCTCATCATCATCGTTAAATATTTTTTCGAACGGGGGTATATTCTCTCATTCTGGGAGTAAAACATCAGCTAATCAATATTTCATTATTTTACTTTATTTCCCTGTATTTTTTTTTAACTATTTCATTCTATTTTATTTTTCGCTCTGTCTCCACCACCCTCCCATCTCGAATCCTTAATGTGTTCCCCAGCAAAATCGGAATCATTTGAGTCATGATAAATTATCGTCCACATTTGAATAGGTACCAGCATTTCATTGTTTCTCGATGGTTGGGGAACTGGGGGGTGGGGATCTTCAACATCGATTCTCCACCCTCCCTTCTTTATTCTCTCGGTTCCTATCCCCCCTTCCCCCGATCAATGAGTGGATAGGGACTTGGAAGAGAAAAAAAAATTCTAAAAAAGGAGGTCCCCGGATGTAAATTGTTTTATAACTTCAGATGAATGGAACTTGTCTGGAACCCTTGGCCACCGACATCCATCAAGGATTGCGGAATACCTCAGAACGGTGGAGGACAGCATTATAATATTACTCTTGTAAAGGCGTTTTATTTTCCGCTCGTATAACAAGTGTTGCATGGTTGGGGAAATCGAATTAATCTGACTGATGTAGAAGGGGATAAAAAAGGGGGAAGAGAGAAGAGTTTTTTGTAAATCACCTGAGATTTCCTGCGTCCACCGGAAAGGGGAAAAGGGAATGGAATGCTCAAATCACAATTGAGTTAGTTCTGAATAGCTTTAATAAAGACGGCTTGATGATGTGTGATTTTCTTATGAAATACTGTGCATAATTTTGATGTTATGGTTGAAGATTTAAATTTGGAAAGGAGAGAGGGTAAAGTTTGTATTTTCCCCTTTGTCAATTCTACTTGGAGTAGAAGGGTTTATTTAAGGTGAAATGTGTGGAGATCTTGTATTGCCTTAAGTTTCGCATAACACTCAAATATTTTTATATATCAAATACATTAAAACGAGACTTTATTAGAAAGAACTAGAAAGAAATCCCCAAGATTTATTACTCATACAGATATGCTTTGCATTTTCTCAGCTTCTCTTAAAACATGAATAAAAAAGTATTTTTTTAATCTTATTGATGCGAAAGAGAAAAAACACTGGAAAGGCAAGTTTTATAAATCACCAGATATTTTGAATATCAACCAGAACCTAGAAAATTGAATATGTAAATTATAAAAGTGTTCGTTCTGAAATTGTTTATTAAAAATGACTTGATGTAAGAAATTTCTCGATGATATGCTACATAACTTTGTTTTCATGTTATTAGTATTTAATACAATTTTATATAAAGACTAACATCGTAATTAAAGCATAATTTATACATTTTTTCGTTAAATGTGTTTAAATTTTATTGCAATTTCGTAATATTTTTGTGACATTAAAATATTTCCTTCGTACTAAGATTGTGACTGCTGAAAGTAATATTTTCCGTATTCAAAAATTAATTTTATTATTTCCGAAATTTATTTCAGGGTTTCTGAATCTTTCAGCTGTGATTTTTTTTATTTAATAAGCTATTTTTCGGGATATGAATGTTTTGATGCTTTTGTATCAAACAAGTAATTCTTGTGAATCTAGGTAGCTACATATCTTTCGATTTTGTTAAATAATTATATTTTGTATGACTATCGCGTACTTTTTAAAAGAAGTACAGTATTTAGTTATATTTGACGGTAACGAAATAATTGTAATGACACATAAATCATACTTGTAAACATGTTAATTGTGCACTTCTAAGTATTAATATTTGATTAACAAAGGTTATGTATTCGTAAGTGAAGGATTAAAAATCAATCCCTTTTTTACATGCTCCCAGGTTTCACAGTTAAATTAAGCTTTCAGGGTTAGATTAAGTTTTTCTATTCCGTTAAACTTAAGTAAAGCAAATAAAAAAGGGCGAAAGCTTAGAATTTTGTGTATAATTTAGCAAGAAAATTGCTGAAAAATTCTCACTTAAATACTGATAAAGCCATTAAAGTGATCTTCACAAAGATAGAATGTGTAGTCACAAAGTCTTAAGAATGTTTACAGAAATCCAAAGTGAATAGTAGTCTTATATCAGCTGCTATCTAATAGATACGTAGTTTGTCAAATAAAAACATGAACTGTGGTTATAACTACTTTACAAAACAAAATCTAACGTAACCCAATTTTATCCCCTTCAAAACCATTTGAAGCAATTCACTTGTTCCACTGTTGTTTCCATTTTTTGAAACATCCCTGTAAGCAGGGCTGGTCCTAACATATTTGCCGTCGTAGGTAAAAGCAAAAACTGCCACTACCTCCCCCCAAGCTTCAAAATAAAATAATAATAATAATAATAATAAACCTCTAAAAAGAAATTTTTTTAAAAAAAATTATGAAAGATTCGTATTAAGGCTCCCGTCTACCCGCCATTAAATTAAACTGTTTTAATTCTAGGTCTTAGACCTTAGCATGCCATACCATTTAGTTTGATTATTGTTTTAAAAGCATTTTAAATCATTTCTTGAAACAGCAGTGTTCGGTACCAATTTGTATGTTCGTTGTTGTCAGCTCTTTAAAAATGTAAATAATTTGTTTTTCAATAAAGCGATTATCCGTAAATCTTAATACCATAGCATTAATTCAATGATATTTCACTTTTTATTGTTTGTTTGATTCGCCATTTGATTTTCGTGGGACGTATCGTTAATCCCATGAATTTTGATTGACTCACATCTTATTATTCGACCTTATTGAATGTAATAGTATTAGAAGAGTTAAAATATCGACGCTCTGTGGAATCATTTTCCCCGATTTTAGCAACATTTTAAAATAGCCTTTAAAAGATCAGGAAAACAAGTAAACGAATCATTAAATAGGATAAAATATTTTAAAACTTATTAAAAGTATCCCACAGAAGCATTCATTATTTTTGCTCTTCAGATGCACTTATTGTATTCCAATAGGTCGAATAGTAAAGATGTGAGAATTCAAGCTCCACTCCATAGGATTAACATTGCAGTGTCCGCGAAATCAAA
>BMAW01053069.1:6661-65756 GCA_019974015.1 Nephila pilipes
GTATTGTGCTTTTAAGTTACGTATTGCTGGAAAAATACAAAAACGAACAAAAAATGCGTGTAATATATATTTGCCTTATCAATGAATGTTTGGATGATTTATCTCAAGAATACCTTTAACAATGAAGGCTAAATAAACATCAATGGCAATTCCATTATTCTCAGATTTCGGAGGATCAAGTTTTCTTCTTTAGAAAGCCTATGAGATTAATGTGGATAAACCTAAGCCAATAAATAGTAAAAATACAGAAAAAATTATTCGCATGATTACTTAAGGACAAGTGTGATTTTGTTTGTCTGAACACTTATCATGCTTATCTTGTTAGAGAGAAAGAAATTAAACGTATCAGGTGTAAAAGTTATTGCAAAATTGTTCAATGATAGAAATCCTAATCCATATTTAAATGCAGTAACGTAAACAGCTTTACAACCACTTTTTTTCTACTAGAAACATAATTTTCTTTTCCTACAAATATATATATATATATATATATATATATATATATATATATATATATATATATATATATATATACTAGCTGACCCGGCAAACGTTGTTTTGCCACGTAAATAATTTCTAGTGTAGAAAAAAAATAACTAACTTATTGGAAGTGTATAAGGATGTGGAATATGAGTGAAAAGACATAGAGCGCTGTGAACGATGAGGGAATATAAAAATAACAAAACATCAAACATTAATTTTTTCAGTTTATCAAAAGTAATAATTATTTATATTATTAATTCATTACATAATATTAATCTCTTAATGCTACAGCGTGAACAATATTTTTTGTTAGCCCGTCTTTAGCTAATACAAACAAACTTGATGTTTTACCCACTCGAGAGGTTTAAAAATACTATAAAACATTTTTTCTAAAAGTTTACAATACTAATATTGATAATATAAAATATAATATAACAGCATTATAAAATATTATTATTAATATAAACATATAAAATTATAATAATTTCTAATAAAATACAATAATTCTATTAGTAATTTCTTTCTGATTGTTGCTCACCACTCTGAAGAAAGGTATTATTTTCAAATTGCTTATTAGTTAAATTAATGTAGAATTTTTTGCATATAATAATAACGTAATTATTAGTTACCTTGTCTACTTAAATAAAAAATAAATCCGTCCTAGATATTAATAATAAAAGTTTTAAAAGTTTTTAAATAAATATCTTCATTTTTATTAACAATATCTAATTTTCTAAAGACCATATTTAATTGCTAATTCAGTATATATATATGTGTGTGTGTGTGTGTGTGTGATAAATACTTGATAACAACAAAACAACAATCTTTTGAATAAAAGTTTTTTCTATCTATTATTAGCACACAATTGAGAAAATATGCAAAAGAGCATTTTTTCCCCTATTATTCTAATTTGAAACTATTCTAATTATTTATTCTTAAGCGCAAGCCTAGTCTTTAAGAAAATGGTGTTTCACTTCTTAAAAAGTAATTAGAAACATTTAAACTGCAATTGAAGTAAATGGTGATTTTATAGCAAACAATTTTTTTTTATCGTTGTACTAGAATTCTTTTCTTTAATTATTCATGTCACTGTGTTTATTTAAAGTGGAATGTTTTCCCTTTAAATGTTGAATTGAGTATCTATCTTTAAAATATCACCATTCTGCAACCAAAGTTGTTTTTTTATTTGATTTTATTTACAATATTTTGCTACAATCTTTCAAATTTTAAACATATTGAAATAAATATTATATTTACTTCAGAAAAAAATGTAACTCGTTTAATGAAAACAGCAATTATCTAATTAATTTATTCGTTCAATAACAACTGGTTTCTTACAAAAACATTTTTTTATCATTAAAAATTTTTCGTCAGGACAAAACACTTAAACATTTATTAAAAATGAAAATAATAAAACAGAATAATAAATCTTTTTTTTTTAAATACGAAATTATAAACAATACATTCTTTCTTCGAAAATACAGTTATTATTGCTATTATTTCGTTTAATTATAGGGGGTATCTTTCTAAAAGTTCTAAGAATAGTATCGGCTATTTTTATTCTTTAATTGTTTACAATAGCAACCTATATTTTCCCAGGAAAAGAGATTAAAATTTCTATAATTGTCAAATGTTTTAGCGACAAAGTATCAAAATGTCAAGAATAATTCTTATTTATATAAAATTCCATGAAAAAGGAGGTATATTTTTTGTTTTTCTTGCTTTAAGAAAACAATTTATTTATTCATTTTCTTAATAAGCTGGCAATAGTACAAATCATCATGAATTTTACAAAATATTTACAGTTAACATTCAGGAAGGTAAAAGAATAACTGTGTATTGAGAATTATTAAAAATTTTTAAGAATTCTTTTATGGATTACTCGTATATCTTTTAAACATTTTCAACCAAACGATACATTAAAAGTAAAAACTGAAATGTTTACTTTCAAATTATGTTTTTGTTACCTAAATAAATAATTTCAAATCAAATATATTGAATTACATGAGTTAATTATATAATTTTTACATCAATATCAAGCTGACATACAATTTGATTTACGGATCTAAAGTTTTTTTTTTAATGTAATATTTTAAATTTTTTTTTAAATAAGTTTTCAAATTAAACAAATGTCTTTCCTGATTCGTTAAATGTTTTATTAGCGTCACAATAAGAACCAAAACAAGGGTCATTAGCGATGGGCATTGTAATTTTAAACCATAATCAAGTGATAACGTTGATATCTGAGTTTTTTTTCCTTAGTTTACTCTCTACGACAAAATGAGGACAGTCAATTTCAACATATTCAACGCTCATTAGCCCTGCTATAAGATATAGGTAGGTCAAGGAAATTAAAAAAGAAGATATCAACTCAAGTGTCATCCTCGTTTCTGATCTAATTTCTAGAGTGCTAGCGACGTTAATTCAAATAAATCAAATTTAATTAATTTGAGAGAAAATAATAAGCGATAGTCACATATTTTTTTCTTTTTCTGTCTGTGAAGATCGAATTTTACCAATATAAATACGCTCGAACGTCTATAAGTTGATCAAACAAGGGGTTGGAACTAAGAGGTTAATTTATAAAAGGGATCAACACACGAGAATAGCATTTACTGATTTGTACAAGTACAGAACTTACGAGCAAGTACTTTACTCCTTTGGGCAACGTAACTTGTAATTTTGAATCTTGATCAAGGGACGAGGGCAATACCTGAACTGGCACCCATCTCTTCTAATTGCCACACCACGCTTTCCTGAGAATTGTATGTCCTGACGGATTTAAACTGCATCAACTCCACTACATAATGGTACTTTTGGGGCATCAGCACTCGTACCTACGACTCTACTGAAACAACACAGGCTATCAATTTGTGACCATAACCGCGCGGCTAACGCTGCAACAATATCTTTTTTGACCCCTTTAGAATAATTATATTTGGCATTTCAAGGACACAACTAACACATGTGTAAAGGCAGTAATATCGCCAAAATTACTGTCAGTGGCTTATTGTTTATTAACGCTACACTTCGAAGCAACACGAGGGCTATTATTGGTGACGAACCTCGTAGTTTTGAACCTTGGTGACGAGGACGATCATTTGAGCTGGCACATCCCTCTCCTAATTTCCACACCAAGCACCCAAGAGGACTTAAAGCATCGACAGATTTAACGGGCATCAGACTAGCTGTATGGCGTTTTTTTTTCGTGGCATTAGGTCTCGAACTCGCGACTCGACGAAAACTTCCGTCAGCGACCATGACTTCCTAGGTTACTGCGGTCACAAAATCACCAGAAGATTTATGAGGGTTGAATATTTTGAAATGGAGAATACTTCGCGTTTTTTTCTTTGACGTGGTGAAACATTAGATTCTGTAGATAAAATATAAATTAATGTCAGAGAGAGAGAGATGGAAATATATATATATATATATATATATATATATACACGTTACATTACTTAAAACTTAAGAAATAAATTCATGACTGGCCATTTAAAAGCATTTATAACAACCAGCATTTTTTTTTTAAAAAAATTCATTCTATTTAATTCATCGTTGAAATAAAAATTAAAACCCTAATATATTGAAAAGCTTAGATTTAAAAAAAAAAAATTAAAGAAAAGCTTAATTTCTTTGAAGGCTTGGGTTAAATATAAAATCAACTCTTGAATAAATATTTGATTTTGAGCAAAATAAAATGAAGTTTGAGATAGTTTCGAAATATTTTAATACAAAAAAGTGTGAAGAAGAAAAATAATCGCATTTAGGAGAAAATGTAAGGGGCGAGGGAAAGTAATTGATTGTTTCCCCTTTTATCTCTAAGAATAAAAAAAATGTAAAATTCTTGAGTATTTTTTAAAATATTGGATTAGTTTCCATTGTGATAATTTCTAAGGAATTCTCAATCAATTTATACACAATATTTTTTTTATTTATTATTATCTATGAGAAATAAAAATAGTAAATCAGGTAATAAAAAATCCTCCGCCCTTCACAAGTTGTCAATGGAATTAAGAAAACAATTTGAAGAACGAAGAAGAAATATATAAACAAGTTAGTGAAAAACTAAACCGTTGATTATTTTGTAGTGTAGTTTAAGCATATTTCTTATATATGCATATGTATACATGATGATTCGAAACTCATGGGTAAAAACCTGAGGGGCGGTAGAAAGCATATAAACAAGCAATTTTTACCACGCAATGCACAGGCAGAGAGCAAGCGGTTCACCGCTTGAAGGCGCTATAATGGAAAGCGTAAATCGCGAGTTTTCTTACACATCGTCATTTCTCCATGGATTTTAGGAGGCATAGCAACGAACAGAAATCTGGAAAATGACATGTTAGCATACAATGCAAGGCGGAGATTTCTGGAGGCATAGAACTCTGCCTCCGGAATCCACGGTAGAAATGACGATGTTTAAGAAAACTCGCGCTTTATGCTTTCCATTATAGCACCATCTAGCGGTTCACCGCTTGCTTTCCCTCTGTGCATTGCATGGTGAATATTACTTGTTCAGATGTTTTCTATCACCCTTTTAATTTTTGCTATAGGTTTTGAAATACACTGTATAAATGTTGAATGTTATTTTATACCTGTTAATAATGGCTCATAATGAATTTAAAACACTTCGATCAACACTAACCAATTTATGAACATAAGTGTGAGAGATGCAAATACTTTTTGACGATTCTAATTATCTTTTCTTTTTAGTTTCTTTTTTTCATGTTTTCGAAGTTGGGATTTTCTTTTTAACACAAGAATTAAAATCTTTTATTTTAATCATAAAGGAATTTTTGGAAAATGGTATTTTTTTTTTCAAACTGAAAAAAGATGATATTTTGCATTTGTAACGATGAAGAAATTGCATGAAAATTTTAATGCTACATACAAAAGACATGGAATCAGAGTAAGATTTTAAAATATATTTTGCTTCAAAAACATTTTTAAATAAATGTTTTAACTGCTATTTGCCCGATATCTGTTACAAAAATTTTAATACTAATAAGGATAATAATAATAAAAAAAAAATCCAGAAAAATTGTTCGATTCCCTTAAATTTTATTTTTTTCACCCAACCATGCGAAAATAACTATTAAGAGAATTAAAAAGATTTTTAAGATATAAAATCCTAATCAGAATTTTGTTTTCTAAAAGAAAAAAATGTTTCGATATATTAACATTTGTAAAAAAAATAATAAAAAAATAAAGAGAAATAGAAGAAAAAAAAGAAAAAAAGTATCACTGTTTATTTGCTATTTCGTCCGGTTTTTCTTTGGAAATAATTAGAGCCCGGTTTTTGAATGATTTTAGAACTTTTGTGTAAAAAAAAATAATAATAACTGAAACTGTTGCAATTTGCAATAAAATAGTTTGAGAAGAAAATAATTAGAAAAGTTAATTGAAATTTTAAATTACTTTCCACTTAAGTAAAGATTTTTCCAATGAATAATAACTTTAATAGAAATTAGTAATTACTGTTGAATCTCTTCAATGAATACTTTTAAGACCTGAGGAATAATATCCATTTACCCATTCATGCAAAACACTATAATGAAATTAGTTCTTGTATACTCAGTTTTGGTATTTAGAGTAAATATTTACAGGAATACTACTTCCACAATTAAAATTTATTTTATAGAATGTGAAACAAATTCACAATTATTTTATAAAAACAATAGTTTGAAACGATTTTTGTTAAGTAAATTGCAAGTTGGCAGCCACGAAATTTTTTTTTTTAAACTATCGATTTTAAATAAACAATTTAAAATGAAAATTCACAATTACTAAAATATTACCAACGTTATTAATTCATATTCAAGGATCGGTGGGATATTTTAAATGAATGTTTTAATTATTAAAAATTAAATTATCTAGCATTTTACAATTTTTTAATGAATTATTTTCCATAATACCACACACACAATAATTTTTTCGTGCACAATTTATTTTTAACAAATTACCATTTTTTATTTTATAGACTTCTGAATTTAATATTTATGTAATTCCATGTTATATTATATAAATTATTTTTGCTCTTAACAAATAAATGCATAAATATTCAGAGCAAACTGACAGAAGGAATTCTCTCTGTAGTTAATTCTTAGTTCATTCATAAATAATCTAAATGAATTTTAGCATTCATAGTTACATAAGATTTAATTAAATAATCATGTTTGAATAAAAAATCGCACACAGACTACTGCAGACGCCATTTGTATGTGAATAATGGGCTACTTAGTTCCGATTCATTGATATAATCAAAGGATTTGTGTGTGTGACTACAGGAATTTCCCCATACTACATTTAGAACTTTCGGTAAAATTAAATTTCGCTTTTGCTCCGTCTTGATTACTACGGATCTGTTCCGAGAACTTCATGACGCAGCATACATCTGCCTGTATTTCCCATAATTCCTTGCCTACGTCATCAGATACCCTGCCAATCGTAAGCTTCGCTGTGAGCCGCGATTAATAAGAATTCTATTTTGGATGGAGTATGAGGTCGAACTGAGGTCGTTTACTTCTTCTTTATACATGGCTCATTTAATTGTATAAAAACTGCGAAGAACATAAAAAAAAAAAAAAGAAAGAAAGAAACTCGCCGAAACAACTAAAATATATGCTCACCCACGTATTGTGCGAAACCAATGCTACCTGTATCTTGAAATTTGTAATATATTCCAGACGGCGTTTTTGTTATTGTTATTTTGTAAATACAAAACACACTGCGAAACTAATTTACCGGAAACGAATTCGTCTGTTGCTCTGTAAGTTGGAACATTTAGGTCTGTTTTTTGTTAGAAAAGACATTTACCATCCTTTGCATAGGCGAATTCTTAGAATTCGGGAAGAATAAGTCTGTTTCGCTCAAAAACGAACGATGTTGTCTTAATTTAACGATCAAAATTTGTTTTCTTTGAGGAGAATCGGCTGTTCTGCTATTTGCTTTAATGACAAGACAATTTGTTTGCGGGGAAGAAAGTTTATTTGTTATTTTCAAGTAAGGACGTGTCATTAGCTTAAATAAAACATTCGAACATTTTCTAGGAATACATATTTTATGGAAGGAAATATTTTGGGGGGAAAGCATATTTAATGGTTTATTTCGTTATTATTGAAACGCTCGAAGGTTTATAGTACATTTTCTTTAATTTATTATAAAATTTATAAATATAAAAGTTAAATTATTGTTATTGTTTTTCTCTTAAGAAAATTTCGACATTGAAATTATTTTGTTGCACTCAATGCATATTAAATAGGCGAATAAACTCATTTAAAATTCGGGTGAATATGGATTAAAACATAATTATACTCTTTATTCGAAATATTTCCTTAGTTATGATCTCTGTCTACCTAATAGAGATAATTTTTCCTTTTAAACTTTAAAAATAAATTTTAAAAATGTTTTAATTTTAAATATTAGATTACTTAAATAAATTTTGATTAATGTTTTGGAAAATTATATATATATATGTGTGTGTGTAATGATTTAACTTTTAATTCAATAATTTCTCTTAATAATAATTTAAATTGTATACTCTAACCCATTCCCTAATTCAAAAGTAAAGAGTTCATTCTTATTTCCTGATCCCTTTCCAAATTAACATTTTATTTATTAGATCACGTGCTCATAAAATTTGTTTAATCCCTTTTTCCCACAATCGTAAATTTGTCAAAATAATCCCTTTAGACTCTTTGTCTACTATGATATTTCCCCAGAATTCCTAAACCTGTACCACGTGTTCCATGACGTTTCTTATGAATTTCCCTATTATATAATGGTTTAGTTTAGTTTTTATTAACGTCGCACTAGAAGCAACACGAGGGCTATTGGCGACGGACCTCGTAATTTTGAACCACGGTCAAGTGACGAGGATGACACCTGAGCTGGCACCCCCCTCTCCTAACATCCACACCACGCCAACGGGAGGACTTTGGACCCCGAACAGATTTAACGTGCATCAGCCCCGGCTACACGGCGGGTCTTTGGCGGCCAAGGATCGAACCCACGACTGAGCGAAAACCGCCTGCCGCTAGTCCACGACCTTGACCACTAGGCTACCGTGGCCCTATTATATAATGGAACACTCTGAAAATTTTAGCACTTCTTATCGTCACGCCATTGTAACATATGCTGCGGTTAAGCCGCTCAAAAAGTTTTTTTTTTTCTTCAGCCACGCCAGCCGGCCGACCTTGCGCAGCGTCTTCATAATTAATAACAAATAAAATCACCACTATTAACTTGAATTTGACTCGCCTTCTTCATTGAATAGAAATTGTTTGCAACTACAGTCGACGAAATGATTAAATGCCCTCAAGTAAATTCATTATATATATATATATATATATATATATAAAGATGGATGTGAAACTCATTTCCATATTCAACGATAGTTCTCGATAAATGTGGGAATTCATATTATCATTTTATGTAGGATGAGTATTATATTATCTTATTAAGAAAGATGTATATTACATATTATAAATAATGATAAAGTGTGTAAGAATAATCAATAGATCTTAATTCACTTCTTTTGAGGAAAAGATTTTTGAATTAGTGAGTATTATATTGTTTATGTTAATAAAAGCCAGTGTAAATGTCAAAGAGATCGAAAGTGCGTGTGTGTCAAAACTGTGCGGTAATGATGCGAATTTCAAAGGAATTTTTTCGGAAATTTACCGCAGATTTTTTTTTTTTCTTTTTCAGTTTACTGTTGAAGTGATTTTTGGCATACTTTGCGGCCTAGCACTCGAGCGGAACGTTGTAGAATTGCACCATCTGAAAGTTTTGAAAAGTTACTCATAAGTTTTCTTTCTTTTTTTTTCAAAAGAAGGTTCAACTTTGTTTTGAACATTTAAGCTATTTAGATTATTTTTGGCGAAATTTTGAAAATCACTCTGAAAAGAGCGTTCCATTTCCGATTTATTATTTTGTAATTGCTCCATTCAAAAATACACGGTCCGAGCGATACAGTATTCATACAGTATGAACATTTGACCTCCTTTTAAAAAAAAAAGAACGGGGAACAAAATGTCTAGTCAAACAACAACAAAGGTTTAAAACAAATTTTTAACTACTCGAAAAGTTTTCAGATTTTCGAACAAGTTTTCGCATCGATCAAGGTCCCTCATCGAAATCCAAATTCTTGTCCCACCCACATTACTCTATCCAGATTCAAACCAGAGCTGCTGTCTTCTGATTGGACGAAAGCATTTCACCCTGTACTCCTCCACCACCTCTCATGTAACTTCTAAATTTTTGCTCCCAAATTATTTTTTTCATTTAAGTAATTAAATTCATTAATTCTAAAGTAAATTCAATAATATTAATTGCACTGGGCACTTGAAGTAATCAAGCTAAATTATCCAACAGAAGATTAAAGCCCAACAGGGCTAGGGACTTCATAAAACAACCTCTACGTACGAAGAGAAACATTTTTCGCATACAGAGGTTAAAACAAATGACATTAGATGTTTCACAACTCTTTTGGTAATTTCAGGATATTCTTCTCTAATGTCAATCCAAAAATGCATAATATCAATTTGGATAAATTTTAAATTCAATTGAATGTCGGTCGATGTATCAGTTTGTTGTTCTCTTACTTTTATCGGGAGTTAGGAGGTTTCACAGTCTTGAAAAGGGTTTTAGATCTAAGGTAATTTTTCTATTTGAACAGGGAAATATTCAAGAAATGCTTTTTGCAGATCTGATAAATGTTGGACCAAACTAATCTTCTCATTTTTTATTGGGATTAGCGTTATCATATACTAAAATATTATGCAAATTAGGAAAGCATTCAGTATTATCCTTCAACATACAATCAGCCAAAAACCTGAATTTTAAAAGGATGGCGTCAGTTTTATTTCATACCTTCAAAATAGTGAAATAGGTCGCCAAATAAGTGGGCCACTTCTTCCTCTGAGTCACAGAAAGGAGACCAATATGTGATCTTAGTGTAAGTTGACCAGATTTTAACATTTGAAAAGCGGGACACCATTGACTGGGGAGGGGGTCTTGATTAAAAATTTGGTACCTCAAAAATACCTACCTTTGGTATCTAAATAAATTACTTACCTAAATCATCTGAATAGCTGATTTGTTGACATCACTTGTTTAACTAGCACTAGCACGCAGCTCGATGTGTATCGTATGAGAGACAGTTACAAAACTCAATATGCGAAAGCCTTACTTCGTGGACGACCAACAAACTCCTTACATCCTGACCAATCTCTCTAAGATACCCTTACGTTTCCAATTTTTTTATAAGATGTAATTCCATTGCAACAATGTTCCAAATGATGCTAGATCGCTATCGGAACATGTCGCCATAAGAATAAAATCTGTGGAAGTGTACAAAGCAGGACATTCTCTCCTCATTTTACAGCTACAAATTTCGTCGCTGCCTATGCCGAAAAACGCCACTGATCATTAAGTCCAAACAATGGTGGTCGTATTCTAGTAACTGATCAAGATGAACTTTGATAACCAGTTCCTGATAATCAGTTCTCAATAATTATTTTTATAATTAAAGTGCATCAAAATAAAATTTACAAATATAATTAATATAAAGCTTATATCCTGGTGAAATAGCTACATAGAAGCCAAAAACCGTATATTCCTTTCCCGTTCTCCCACCGTTTCCTAACTTATCGTGTATTCTTTCTAAAAATTGGGACTTTTTTTAAGACCCCACGGGACGCGGGATAAATTGGTAAAAAGCGGGATGTCTGATCACCTTACCTTAATGCATCTCGATTAATGTATTTGAAGCATATTATTTTCATTAATTTATCCATAAAATATTTATTAACCACCCAAGGGGCTATCGTTTTAGTTAACCCAAAAACGTCGTATTTGACCACTTTCCAAAAATTTATCTCGTTTTTGCGTATATTTCTGATGTCTGCTTTCACCAGTAACGAATTTAACTTTCAAAAGTACGTCATAATAAATTTCTCCTGAATTTCTTATTGGATTGAAATAATATATATATGTAATATATGTCTGATATCCGCTTTCACCTCTAATGAACTCAATTTTGAAAAATATGTCGTAATAAATTTCCCCCTAATTTTTTATTGGATTGAAGTGAAACAAATATAAAAATTAAGTATTTTATTTACTTATTGATTCATTTATTACCTTAAATCATAAGTAAACTAAAATCAAGATACGACTGAAAATAAATAACATTATTCAGAATTTTAAGACAGCTTTTTTGGCCCCCTTTTTTTTTTTTTTTTTCAGCCTCAAGAATTTCATACTATGTCTTTTTAGTTTGGCTTCCTCCTTAGAATCTTTCGAGGTGAAATGATTTTAATATTAATTTACTTTTATTAACCATCTAAGGAGCTATTATTTTAGGTGGATCACTTTTGACGTACCAAATCACTTATCCATTTTTATCGTTTGCTTCAATTTTAATTATATTTGGCTTAAATATATTCAATTTAATAATTTATCGTTTGCTTTAATTTTAATTACATTTAGCTTAAATATATTCAATTTAATAATTTATAGTTCCCTTTAATTTTAATATGGGAAAAGTTTACTATTCCTCATTTCTGGATATTTCATCTGCACTTTAATTCTTATATTTAATTGAGTAATTTAAAAATAATTATAAAAATGAAAGTGCACCTTGTGTGGCAAAATCCGTTCTTCGTAAGACTTTGTATAGAACTTTTCAATTGTTTTTTAAAATATATTTCTTTTTACAGGCAAACTGCCTTTAAGAATTCGAATTTTTATAAAAAATTAAAATTTTACTAAAATTTTGGTGCTTTGATAGAGTAAATAGTGATCACTCGCGGAACCCCTGTCAAAGTTCCAGGGAACCCAGGTTAATGACCTCTGATATAATCGATACTCTACTCTACCTTGTTATCAAGTATGGTAGTGGTATCCCAAATTTTTTTCAAGTCTTGACGCCTTTTGTGAACAAAGTTTTTCCCACAATGCCCTACCCTTTGTAAAAGAGTCCGCCTTATCTTCAGTAGAAGATAAAAATATGAGATTCCGCGGTTTCCCAAGGCGCAGCGAAGCACTCTTTGGGAACCTCTGAAGTATGGGGAATCAGGTAGGACGTCGTTCGGAAAATGAGTTGGACTCAAAGCTTGATGCTAGAATTTGTAGATATCGATAAATGTTAGCACTTAATCATAAATCATCAGCCAGTGTTTAAGCACTTATTAAATTAAACGTTATGACATTAGTTTACAAAAGGAATTAATTTTACGTTATGCTAACTATAAAATGCTGTTTATAACCATATCCTTCAAAATGTACAAATTCTGCTACGTTATTTCTTGGAGCTAAACTATAAAAATTAAAACTTTAAAAATCTTAAGAACTTAGTAATATTTAAGGTTATATTTAATTGTTTTAGGACATCTTACTAGATGATACACAAGTATATCGAATAATTTTAACAACAACAACAAAATACAATATCGAGGATATTTTTTCTTTTTCCTTTTTCAAATAACACAAATTTAGATATATGCAATACGATAAGGAAGCTTCAAACGCAGACTGAATTATTGATTACTAAATTTAAAGAAAAATATTTTTCAAAATCCTAAAAACTTTTTCTATAATATATTTTTCAAATATAATCAGTGGTAAGGTTAAATATGTCGAGTTAAGAATTCAGAATCTTTTGCGGGCTTTTTAACAATTTTTAAAAGAATAATTAATCATATAGTGAATTAAATTAAAGTTATGATTCATTTTGAAATATATCCCTAATAATATATGATTAACATTGATAAACTATTTAAGTTAACTATTTTTATATAAATTGTTAACTATAAACTTTTTCTATAAACTATTTTTAAGATATAAATTATTATTTTATATAAACTTTTTATATTAATTATTAACCATTTATTATTATATTGAAACATTTAAAAATTTTTACCTAATGATTATACTACTTTTTGATTAGTGTTATGAATGTGTGTGTGTGTGTGTATATATATATATATATATATATGTGTGTGTGTGTGTTTGTGTGTGTGTGTATACACATAGATTATTTTCTACTTAATATTAATAATTCTGAATAACAATTTTAAAAAAATCTTCACTAAACTCTTCGTGTGTTTGAAATCTCGCTAATAACAATTTATTTCTTATTAAATTTAAATTTAGTAGAAATTTAGTTTAGCTAGTTCAAGAAAATTTATCTTATACGTACATGTTCAGGATAAAATATTTTCCCTTTATTAGAAAAAAAAGAATGGGCGGGAAGTATTTTAATGACATCGTGCCTAGAATATCTTTTTTAGCGAGATGAAAGGCAGAAACATACAAGTATGTCATTCCATTTCTTATTTATATACATATTTTGTTGACAATCTAGCATTATGTGATTTATAATATTTTTTTAATAATTGATAATAATACAACTATAGTTTCTCAAATTGACCTTTTTCGTTTTTTGTTAAACTTTCTTTTCCACTTCGAAATTCCCCCCCCCCTCATTATTATCGTTATATTTTAATTTTGTGAATAAATTTCCTTTTAAAAATAAAAGCAATAAATGAAAAAAAAATTCTTATTCCATATTTTTCATGTCATAAGTATTAAATAAGAATATTTAATTTTTTATACAATCAAATGCACACATGATCTCGATCAATGTAAAGGTAAAAAATTATCACGGATTTTTTTATTATTATTATTATTATTATTATTCTAGTAAAATGAGCGGGAAAACGATTTCTACCTGTAAAAAAATATCCATTATTTATAGACTTTTTGTATTTAATGAAACTGAATATCGTGCACATAACTAAGCGTAAAAATGTATAATTCAAGAATAAAATAAGCAAAAAAAGTCGTACAATTAAATTAAATATAATTGAGTAGAATTAATACATAAAAATTACGTATGAAAAAGGCAGCAGTCTCACAGTGATGCATTATAGATGAAGACAGTGATGCATTTAAGAATGATAAATGAAGGAGAACAAAAAAAAAAAATCAACCCCCTCCAAAAAAAAAAGACCAATTAATTTTTTTTAACATTAAAATTAAAATATTAACAACGTCCGCGACAGGACTCGAACCTGCAATCTTCTGATTCGAAGTCAGACGCCTTATCCATTAGGCCACGCGGACGACGGTTGCTAGGGGTTTAGCAAAGGAGAGGAAAAAAGCAGTAAAACGGCCTTCAGTAAGGGTGGGGAAACCTCGAATGCGAAAACGAGGTTAAGTTCAAGGTCATTTTTTTTTTAAAAGTATCAGTGGTAATAGGAAAAAATTATTCTATTTTTATCAAATGATGTATATTGTTGTCTATAGCTATTTGAAACATTTTCAATATTCTAACAGAATGCCAGAAAATAAGATATTTACCTTTTTATTCTAGAATTCTAGCTAAATACCCTTATTTCGTACGGGTGAAATTAAAAATTCAACATTCCAGCACCAAGCATAAAATATTTTTAAGAACTTACTTTTAAATAATATTTTGAATAATTTTCCTCCAACAGCAAATTAGTCTCCAAAGAAATGACGAATTAGTAAATAAAATAGCGAAAAGTCAGGTATATAAATTTAATCCAATTGGAGTGAGGTTTGCAGTTCCTTAAATAAAGAGATTTTTCAAACATTCATGATTTTCTCGGGGGAAAAAAATCTAATTTTTCAAAAAAGAACAAAAAAAAAAAAAAAAAAACGGTAATTTATAAAATAACAATATCTGATATTTTTTAATGAAGTTGTAACTAATAAAAAAAATGCATTTTAAGCTTACGGAAATTAAAATTCTATAATACTTATAATAATTAAATGTAACGATCGGAAAAAGTTGAAAATATGGTACAGCTTGTAGTGAATCGATTCAAACAATAAGGTAGAATTGTATATTAAATAAATGAAAACTAAATGTATTTACAACATAAAATTTAACAACTGGATGTGAAAATTATTTTGAAAAAAAATAAAAAAATAATTATTATTTATTTATTAAATGCTTATAATAAATTAATAATTACAACGATAAAATACAGTTTGCATAAAAGTTTCAGAAAAAACATTTTTCGAATGAGTTTTTGATGCAAAATTAATGTAATTTTATAAAAGAGAAAATAAAAGGTGAATTACAAAAAAAAAGGGGGGGGGGAATTGTCTCAGACTTTGTTGGCAAATTAAAAAAAAAAAAAGTAGACAATTTTTATTCAAAAAACATTTCAATTTGTTTTTAAATTAAATAGCATTTTAATTAGTTATTCGAAAAATATCAAAGTACTCATCATAATTTCGAATCATTGGAAGTTCATTTTTGTATAGAAAAATCACTCTCGCAATATGTTAATAAAATTAGTGCCACACATTAGAGAAGGTTCGTTTGTAAGGTAACCTCAAACATAGAATAGGATGTACAGTACAATCTCGTTAAGCCGTATTAACTGGGGCTAGGCAGTCCGGGCAAACTCGTATTTTTAAAACTGGCCTAAACGACGAGGAAGACACCTGAGCTAGTATCACCCTCTCTAACACGCTATCTGAAAGACTTGGATTTCTTAGTTTAGTTTTTTTTATTTACGTTGCCTAAGAAGCGACATGAAGGCTGCTGGTAACGGACCTCGAAATTTTGAATCTCCTTCAAGTGGCGAGGAGGACACCTGACTTGTTACCCTCTCTTCTAACTTCCACATCACACCAACGGGAGGACTTTGGGCCCCGACAGATTTAACGTGCATCAACCCCGGCTACACGGCGAGTCATTAGCGACCAAGGATCGAACCCGCGACTGAACGAAAACCCCGGCCGCGAGTTCTCGACCTTGACCATTAGGCTACCGCGGCCACCGGAAGGACTTGGAACCTCGACAGATGAAAAGTGCATTGGCTCCGTTACACGGCATTTCTTTAGTAATACCAGGACTCGAACCCAACACCTCGACGAAAGTATTGCCGAGCGTGAATCTGCGACCATGACCAATCGACTTCGCACTAATACAGCTGAGGTGTCCTCTACGTCTTTTGAGTGAAAATCACGAGGTCTGTTTCCAAAACCCCATGACAGTGGCGTAGCGTGGATTTCTGCCACCCGGTGTGAACCGTAAATTTGCCACCCTATAGAAAAAAAAAAAAATTATATCTCGAATGGGTTGCACCCAAACAAAATTAAATTACTTCGAGTTTAATACGTTGAAACGAATAAAGTAACATTCAATGAGGATAAAGCCGCAAAGCCATTGAAAAGTTTGAAAATAAACAAAACAAATACTCACGTTAACACATACATATTCGACAAAACGTTTAAAACAAAAATCAACTTGACTTAACTATAACTGATAAATTTATGTACGCGGGAGACTCTGTCAAAGTATAAGGAAGAAAACAAACAAACAAAGGGAGAAATATTAAATGTCACCTGCTCACCATCACGTGTTATGAGTTGTTCAAGTGCAATAATACAAAAATCAAAACGGACATACTTATTGCATTTTTAGCGTGGCAACAGAGGATGGCTGCCACAGCCGCGACCGTTTCGAAATTTCAAAAAGAGAAATTTATTTTCTCACTTTGAATAAAATATTTAACAAGTTTTTATTTAGCTTCCCATAAATGTACGTATATATGTTTTGTTCAAATCTTACAACTCTGTTCCGAATCCCTTCCACTAGTCCAATCGCCTTGGAATTATACATAAATACTTCTGTAGTCCTGATGACACTGTAGTTGTCTGATCTAATGACTTTGATCTGATGTTGCAGACAGGTATGTCAGCTCGCCCGCATCAACCCTCCCTCCGCCATGCCAATGCTCCAAGGAGCCAAGTTAGTTCCAAATTAACTGATCAGTTTTCTTTGAAGTCGACCTCTATACCCCATAGGCAAATAAGGCCATGAAAGTGTCTTGAAAAGGAAAGTCGCAGCAGTAGGGTAAGTTACGAAGTACTTGAAGCACATGCAGCTCCTTTCGTTTTTTCATCAGAATTTCAAAAATTGTGCAGAACTAAATTTTGTGCTTCATTATTAAAATCTAAGTTTACAAATGGAGGAAAATGAATTATAGGGTTACTAGACGAAGAAACGAGATTGGCGGGAGAGTAATCGGGCCAAATGAGAGAATTTAAGCACAAGAAAGACGAGTAGTCACGGTTCCTCAACTTATGACTTGTTCCGTAAATTTCACTTATTCACTTAAAGAACCAAATATTTAAACTACATTATATTCTAACTTAGGAATAATTTAAAATCAATATCAGTACTGCGAATATGGAGAGAAAATCTTCACGTGTCCTCAACTAAATGTTATCAATTTATATAGTTAACCACAAGAAAAGGCCCGAATCCAAATGCAATATCAGATATCCGACTATCGTATTATCTCCTGATATTAAACATCGTGTGCATAAATTGTTCTCATCCCCCTAAATCAAGCCCACAAGAGCTTATCGTCTTCAGTTAAGTAAAGGGTATCACGTACGATACCCTAGTAATTTTTCTCCTTTTTCGGCTCTCTTTGTCAACCGGCTCTTATATATTTTTTCCATTTTTTCAAACGTCTAGATCACATTTACACCCTGTTTGGAGCAGCATACCTAATATATCTGGCTCTTACGCCATAAAATTTTACCACTATACGTATTCATCTTTAGCCAAAACTCCTCGTAGCATACAATAAAGTCCAACTCTCTATCTAAACTTTCTGGTCTCTCTCGCTTTCTCCCAAATCCTCCAACCTCTATTTCCTATTCACTACATTTCATTATACATCATTGCTAATTAGGATAAATCAGTTTTAATCACAAGCAGATTCTCTGAAATCAAATAACGCTCGAAAAGGTCAAGTGAAGGGAAATGCGTGTGAGATCCCTATTACCGGCATTGCGCTGTGCTCGCAATCCGTCTTTAGTAATACTCAGTTGGGCGAAATGCTTTAATCAACTTACAATAGCTTTTAATTTAATTGCAAATTATCATTTAACTAGCCTCCTGTGCATTTTTAACATACATCCCAATTTTGGCGGAATTTCGGACTTAATCTTGCTGATTTAAGATGGTAGTTCAAAAAGTACTTGTATTTTAAGACAGGTGGCATTGTTAAGGTAAATTGTTCATTGGGTGCTGCCATATGTTAAATGGAACCGAGGCACATTTGACATTGATTTGAAAGTTAGTTTTGATTTGTAATTTTTTTGGCACCAATCAAAATTTGATTTGTTCACCATTGTTCACCGCGTCAAGTTGTCATCGTCTTCGAGACCCAGATTCATCATTATGTATCGGAAATCAAGCAAAAATCAAAACGTTGGGTTCCCTCCGATGAATCTTTGCCATAAAAGGCGAAGATGGTCTCATCGGCTGGAAATGTTATGACGAGGAAATTTTGTGGGGCGAAAGACGGTCATGATCAGGAATACGAGTAACTGAGATTTAGACAGCTGTATAGTGAGTCAAAATGCTTACTAAAAACAAACATTTTCAATGCTACGAGAACCATATCTTTGAATTTTTAAGGACTTATTGAATGAATCGTATCTTCCTCGCTGACTGAGCTGATCCAAGGACTGCATTACTGGGTACAGAAGAAGTCGTCGTTGAACCAAAATCCAATTCAACTCAACATAGGTAATGGTCAATTTTAACATATTTTGAAATTAAACTTCCTACAATACTTATGGTCATGGTCGCGGACTCGTGACCTGCGTTGTTTTGTCGAGTTGAGAGTTCGAGCCCAGAGGACACTTAAGACGTGCCATATAGTGAGGCTAATGCACATCAAGTTTGGTCGAAATGACAAATCCTCCCGTTGACGAGGTGGGAAGTTTGAAGAGGCAGGTGTCGTCCTCGTCACTTGACAAGCTCAAGCCTCGTCAAGCTCAAAATTGCGAAGTCTGTCGCCTACAGCCCCCGTGTTGCTTCTATGTACAGTATTAATAAGCAATCACATCACAATCAATACCCTCAGAATATAATTTAAATGCTAGCGAATAAATCGGGAGATAACGTACTCAAAAAATTTATTCTCTTATCATAGCTGTTAATAATAAGAGAATGGGTCTGTAACAAATGGATTTAAAAGCCATCATTGACTTACGTAATACCTTAGAATTAATTACATTTGAAAAAACTTAACGTGAATCTCGGTCTTTCGGACTGCAAAATTAGATTTGCCGAGATTTTTGAAGAATTGATTGATTGCTATACTAATGCCGCTCTAGGAAGCAACACAAAGGCTGCTAGCGATGGACTTCAGAATTTTTAACCTCGGTCAAAGGGCAACTGGGACACCTGAGCTAGAATTACACTCTTAACTTCCACAGCACGCCAACGTGAAAACATTGCACCTCAACAGATTTAACGTGTTTCTGCCCCATTATAAGGCGGAAATAAACGCTTCCGCGAGCTCGCAACCGCTGAAGTACTTTGGATGAAATCAATTTTAATTAAAAATAAAAGCAACAATTGTACAATATCAGCAACTAAATAAGAATATGAAACGACAGCAATAGTAAACATCGGTGAGACTTATTCTTTTGATAATAACGAAAATAAATTAGTTATTCCACCTAAATTATAAGTTTAAATATGTGAAGCTTTTTAACACATTTAATTCCAGTGAAAAAGCTCGAAAGTCTTTTATTTTTGGATCAATTTATTTTCCTTTCATTCAGTAAAAATGTATTTCTTTTTGAAGGTAAAAAAAAAGCAATCTAAACGGAATGCAGTTTGCCTCTGCAACAGTGTTGCATCTCCAATAATCGACACAAAATTCCTTGACACTTTGCAATTGTAGTATTAAAATCTTGCATGTCAAGGCAAAAAGTATTAAGAAGCAAGCTTATCCATGGTAACTCGTTGAAAACAAATCTCAGATAGGCTTAGATACGAAATAAACGATAACGAGCGGATAAATCATTAATGATAATAATCTTTGTTGTCCTATATCCCATAAGACCATTCAATCAATTAAATCATTAATAAGGCTTACCACGGACCAAAGACAACAAGCAACACGTAACAAATAACATGTATATATATATATATATATATATATATATATATATATATATATACACGCGCCTGCATATAGCAAAAGAGTAAGAAAGAGCCAAAAAAAAAATTTTTTTTGTTTGACCAGTAAAAAATTGCATGAAAATGTACTGAAAAATTATTCAAACGATATTGATTACCCTCATAAAAAAAAAATGTGAAGATGTGAAGATTTTCAATTTAACTGAGAAATTTTTTGACAGAAACTTGGAACTTTTCTGAATAACTAACGAAATGCGCACAATTGTTAGATAGTTAAGGTTACAGTACACCTTCAAAATACAATTCTTGGTCAAGATATTTTTTTTCATTTATTTTTGGTCTATTATTAAAATTCAATCTCTTATTGGTAAAAAACTGTTTGATTATCTTATCCTCCTCAGTCTCAGCGTCGTCTGTAGGAGACACTAAACAACACTTTCAAAAAATGCCACCAAGTTAAATAAAAGGCATCATTGGTACCCAGAATGAGTTAATTTTCTTGTTAATAGATGGTAGTTCTGGAAGAAAAATTATTTTTACTCAACATTTTGCATTCGTAGCTTATTAATGGTAAAATGCAAATGGCGTTTTCCGAGAGAAAGAAAATTATTAAATTAGGACTCTTCTTCAAACGCTTCGGACAGAAATATTTTATGATTCAAATTTTACATTATGTTCGTTATTATGAATTACTCATTAAATTAAGATTAAAGAAATATTTTAAATTAACATTATGATGCCACTTTATCCAAATGTCTCCCCCAGGAGACATTTAATTTCTCAAAAATAAAAATTAAAATATTTTTTTTAACATTTTTTCAGTACTTTTTCATGTATTTAGAATCGACTGATACAAATTATTTTAAAATTTATGGTTCAAAGTTGACCTTGGGTCTGAGGAGGTTATTTAGAAGAGCTAAATTACAATTGTTTTATTATAACTTTATCATGAATTTCTCTGGCCGGAAAGGCTCTAGAAACGAATTTTTTTTTTAAATGTTTTACTCATTATTTCAAAACACATAACCTCAAAATTTATATATATATATATATATATGTGTGTGTGTGTGTGTGTGTGTTTAAATACTTATACATGGAATAGACAATTCTTGAGATTTAATATTGAGTAGAAGTATTTTTATACTACGGTAAAGGGAAAAATACAATGACTTTTAAAGAAAAAATTCAGTGTTCAGAATTGGAACAACCATAGAGCTTCCTACGCAATAGCCATATTATCAAAATAATAGTCTCTTCCCTAGATAAGGTTATATTCCGTATAATTAAATTTGAAAATTGTTAATATATTTATTTTCTTTTGAGTTGCCATGTTTTGCGGTAAATATTAAGTTTTGATTACTGTTTCCGTTCCGTGAGTCGCATTGGTGGTTCAGTGTGTCGTGTGTTTACTAATTCTTCATCGCAGTCAAATAGTCATAACTAATCTACAACTAATTTAATTAACATATATTTTACAAAAAACGTATACATCTGGACACTCTCGTGTCTCGAAGATCTCAGCACAAATAGCACCCTTTAACAATGAGTGGCGCTCTCTATCCAAGAATGGGTTCTATCACTTACATTTGTAAAAATAAACAGTAAAAATAAACACTAATAAAACTTTTCTTGGTTTTTTTTCTAATTTTGAAGCTCCATAACGTCATTAACTATGTACTTGTCGGAAAAATTTACATTAATTCAGAAAAATTTCTTCAAAGGTGTATTATTACCTTAAACAGCTTGAGGTTCCCCCCGCCCCGCCTTTTTTTTTAAAAAAAAAAAAAATATATGATGATAATAAACTGTCATTTCAATACATTTTTATTCAATTTCTTACAAGCCGAAGAAAAAGTTATTTATTATTTTATATAGTCTTCCTTTTCAAAAATAAATAAATAAAATTACAATTTCTTTTTTTTGTCTAGTTTTGTAATTGAATATTGTATTGTCATCCAAACTGGGTTTATGTTCAAAATTCTGAGGTTCTATTTTATCGGGAAGTGGGAGAAAAATTGATGAAAATATTTGTGCCAAACTGATACAAAAACTCGTACGCGGTGCAAGATAATAAAAAGAAGAAAATATTTGTAATTGGTTACGCTTATTACATTCGCCAAAAATGACGCCAAATCTGATTTGGCGAGTGAAAACCTGTATGCTAAAATCAGCCTATATTCAGTAATGATAATAGAGGAGCTCAGCTAAATATAGGACAATATTAACGAAACATCGTTAAATCAATATTTAACTTTTGACATCAATTATTTGAAATCAACACCGGACTAAAGCTCTGCTGGAGACCGAAATAATTGGATGAACCTGCTCTGAAATACTGTAATCCGAAAAACTCGATTTCCATAAATTCTGTCTCTAGGCTCTCAATTCTCGGTATTGTATTTGCTCATTAGCATTTAAAACTACCGTGGCGTTAATTAGGGGAAGGGGCAATGCCCCTTGACTTTTTTTGGGGAGAGGGGGAGGATTATATTTTTATTCTATCTTAGCCGCCTAAAACTAGAAATTATAGGCAAAACATTTGTATAAACTCTGTTGTCTTATACCTAATTATCTTTTTTGGTTTCTTTAATAATTAAGTAATTTACTTAGTGGAATATGCATCGTGACTCGGTCGTTAGATTCTGCTTCGCAGTTAATCGTTTCTTTCCACAGTAGATAATGGAGAATCATGCATGATCTGTGAACTTAATTTTGATACGAAATTATTATTGATAACAGATTATGATTAGCAAAAAAGTAAGTTTAGGTTACAAAAATTTTGAATTCGTTTAAAATGGCAGGAAGTATAATAGAAGAAGTAATGGTTGTACTCAAATACACTTTTCTTTACGGGAATATCATGTTGATATGTATAAGTTATTACCATTATCTAGCTAAAAATAGCCTTAAAAAATTGTTGAAAATTACTCATGAAATGCTCGAAAAAAAATTCTTTGATATGGCTGAAAGTAATACATGTTAATTTAATTATCGTTCCGTATAAAATTAAAACATATCTACTGAATTGCAGCATTTCAAATCGTGTCTTAAAATTTTTTTGGAAGATTCATAACAAAAAACCTAGCATTAAATTATTTTCGGATGTTTCATGATTCAAAAAATATAGATTAAAATATTATAAAATGTATAAATGTTTCAAAATAATTGAAATAACCTAACAAATTTCTTAAACCAGTGAAAAATGAAAAAACAATGCTACCCTAATCGCTAAATTTCTTTAAGAAAAAGTTTAATAATTACAATAAAAGCTCGAATAAAGTGAAATTTCTTTTAATCGAGAAGCGATGATTTAAATCTGTGTAGAACTAAGCCACAATTTCATTGTTTCTGGTAAAATGATTACATAATATAAAATCTGGAGTCCTGGTTACATTACTTTAAGACGAAGAAAAATTTATTTAACAAAAGAATTCATCAAACTCATTAAATAAGAAACTCTGAATACATCTCTTTGTTGACAAAATCAACAAGAAAATTGCTTCTTTGCGGATTATGGTTTCATGCGCATGCGCCTGTCTTGCAGCCCATTGCATTTCCCGGCATAATCGTTGCTCAAAAAACATCGATATAAATATTGAGAGCGTTGCCACGACGATAAATGGAATTGTGAATCTCGTATCCATGTTGACAGGTGAAAAGGATTATTGCCTTTTACTTTACTCGGAATGACAACGACCGTAAAAATAGTTTGCTTAGAAACCAAATATTTTGGAATTAATGATCCCTCATATGCTCAAGCGAACGCGGTTATGTGGTGAGCAGAAGGAAAAAAAATATATATGGAAGATTTTCGAGAAAAATCTCTAACGTACTTTTTCTACACAAGACAATGTGCAACCGCAAAAGCTGTTGACTTAGATACCAAATATTTTGAAATAATGATTGCTAATACTACGAAACGAAGGCTGCTTTTAATTTTCGAAGAAATGTAATAATTTTATTGTAGTACCGCGCAACACATTCCGAATATATATCGTCATCAATAATCGTGAAAGGTTAATTTGTGTGTTTTGTGGATTGAATGTGTTTAGAGGTATTTTTTTGAAACCTAAAAATTGCAAGTGCACATTATGATGAAAGAATATTGAAACATTAGATAAATTTTAAAGAGTTTTTTAATTTAATTTAAAGGTTGTAAAATATTAATTGTTAATCAATTATCTCTTAATATTAAAATATTTAGACTTGCATTCTTAACATCATTATCAACGATACTTTTGGAAATTTTATTTACATATACTACAATTAATCTATGTTACGGAATTCTGAGTTCAACAAATAAAAACAAACCCAATAATATAGATAAATGGAACAAGGAAATGGTTCTCGAACTAAAAACATTCAAATGCAAAAAAACAATTATGATTTTTTTTCCTTTTATTTCTGTGTAATAATAATTACCAATATAACCTGTCCATGAATGTGTTTAATTTTTAATGTGGACCTCTATACCCACCCCTGCAGATGTTGAAAAAACTTAAGAAAAATTCAAAGGTATGCATCTTAAACAATTTTACATATTCAGATATGAATTCAAAAAAATGATTTTGATAAAATTAAATACAAATCTTTTCAAACACTTATATTTTGTGAGTCAACTTTGCTTAAGAAATTATGCAAAGTAAGCTTTATTACACAGCATTAAACAATAAAAAATTAACAGCCAATAATAATTCAATCATGTTAACCTGTTTCATGAGTTGAGCTTTTTATGTGTTACGTGAACAACTTTATTAAACACTTATAGCTAGACCATCATGATGGGAAAATATAAAAAAATATTATTTTGTGCTCGCAGTAAATATAAGCAAAAAAAAACGAGCAAGAAGGAAACGTATGGAAAATATCTGCGAACTGTTTTCATTCATGAATGCCAGAAAGGTTTTACGAGTATTCTCGTATTTTGTATTTATTTAGCAATAAATACCAAAAAGGCACATCGAAACGTAACTGCGTGAAAAATATATTCAATCTGTGTCCAACAAACATGATAATTAGGGTCGTAAAAACTTTGTGATGTTGGGCAATGGCAATGTTCTCTTAACTACCCTCGGGGACTTTATAATAATTTGAAATGCATAAAATTACGATTTCTTACCAGCCAAAAAGGAACGTGATTAGGTAAACGAAGTGAAGACAGAAATGAAAAGAACTGAATTAGAAATAATGATATATGTAAACGAAATAAAATTGAAAGTCAAATGAGGGGAGATAGAGGTAACGACATGCCGATAGATATTTGTAGTTTAGTTACTGAAGCATCTTAATTAACTTTTTGGATTGATGAGAATTCTAGTTAAAACGCCAAGATAAGAATCGGCTGTTAGTAAGAAGAGTTTGAATCAGAACGAATGATCGGGTAAGTCAAATCTCATTATTAGAGCACAATCCAGAATTTGCGAATCAAGAGGGATTCGAGAGAGAAAGAGTGGCCTCATCAGTATTCTTCAGCGATTGTTAATAAAGCACTTCATCTTTCTCTTACGTGTTTTCAATTGGAGTTTAATAATTACTAACTGTGTTCAGGAAAAATATCAGCAGAATTAAATAATAAAGAACGGCTGTCACAATACCATCTTGCAAAATCCAGAGTACATCGATTTAAACCCCTTTAAAATACTTCCCATTTGTAGCAATACACTATCCCATTTTAGTTTCCTTAGATCAAAACATTCTTGGAAGTCTTCAGAAATAAGGATCTACAGTTGCCTTCTCTATCATTGTTTTATCGTTTCCTCGCCCTCCCAGTGCCATCACCGCATGATTATTTGCCTTTGAAGAACACACAAAAAAAATCATAGGAGTCAAGTCCGGTAAGTAGACATAGTAATATCTAGTTTGGGGATTGAACTTGCAGACAATCACCGCGAAATATGCAAACATACTAATCTGATGCAGTATCCACCACCATCGTAAAAATTGAGACATACATGACCCCTTGAGGTCTTGAGAATCTTCACGTACCATTCATTGTTTGTCTTTTATCAAGACATGAGGTCGACGGTCGTCCTGATCTTTCAGACTACACGGCCTTCAGTGAGACACTTGATACGTTTCAAAAGAACCATTTCCTTTGGCGTATTATTTGCATATGCACCCCTGAATATGTCAGGAATTTTCTCACAGTTTTGTCCGAATTTCACCTAAAATTTGATGTCGAGCCATTGTCCCTGACTTCAGTTTATCGTCGACAAGAGCAATAAAAAAAAGGCGCAACGAAGAGAATCCTTTCTTTATCTGTACGTTTCCCAAGACAGTCTGACTACCGGGGCATCAGTGTAACATTGATACACTAAAGAGTCCCAACCACAGGTTGGTGGTTTGAAATTATGGCACCGAGTCCTCCTGGAAGAACTTGTGCCAAACACAAGATAAGCTCTTTTCAACAGAGCAACCAGTTTGCATGGCCAAAATACTACCCAGTTCCTTACCTCTTTTCTAGGAGTGTCGATCACCGATTTCAGTGATTTTCAACGTTTTTTCAATCGCGAACCTTATCCGAATTTTTAAAAGTTTTCGTGAGGCGCGGCCGCGCGGCGCCCAAATAACTATACATAAAAGATTTGGAATTTTTCGTTTTTGTATTTTTACCTCCATCGTCTCCCCTTTTTTAAGCGATCAAAAATTCTAAACCCAAAAAGTTAGAGTTTAAACAAACATTACTTTTTTTTTTTAACAATTTGGTTTAAATTATTTTCGTATGGGATATTGGTGATATATTGTGTGATACATTGATATAATTACCCAAAACTTAGTTGATGAAAGATTGAAGAGAAAATAGTTAACACATTTCTTTTTTTAAAAATTTTCTTACCCCCCCCCTTTTTTTTTTTGGAAATTTTATAAATTTTACAAACGTAATTCGATTTATTTTTTAATCCTTGTTCAGAAGAAAAAAAAATCGACCTTATCATGAAGTAACAAAAAGAGTGTGAAATAATAATAAGAAGAAAACTGGACATGGTCTGCACCTTGAGTAAATTATTTCTAAAGATATTTGTTGTGGAGTTCAGATGGATAATTATTAAGGCAATCACATGAGTTTTAAATAACTTTTTCTTGAACTTGTAGGGATTTGCTCGCAATAGCTACTCAAACGAGAATATACAAAAACAAAGAGCTCGATGTTCCCCAATCTAATATCTTATGACACCGAGATTTTCTACCCTGATCTACCCAAAGATCAGGGTAGAAAAGAAAAAATATTCCCTTCACTTATAAGTAATAATCGTATTAAATATATTACTCATCTAACACCTACCAACCTACAAAATTTAAAATTCAATTTTGATTTTTAAAATTGGTAACCGGCGATCCTTCAAAAAAGTCAAAGTAACCCTTTTAGGGTCGCAACCCACTAGTTGAAAACCAATGGCCTCTCAATTTACATACTTCTACACTTTTCTTCATAATGTGAAAAACTATTTTTAAGAATATTTGTTGCATTAATCAGTGATAGTTATATGAATTTTATAGATTTTGTAACTGAGGTTTGTTTTGTGGTATGTTTCCATTTTGTGAAGGAATGGAAATGAATACTTTTTGAGTAATTTCAGAATTTATTTTCATTTCATACTTGAACACGCTGCAGAAGCTAAACAATAAAGATTTACGAGCCTTTTACCGTTCGTCAGAGAATAAATGAGACAATCTTTACATTTGTTACGTAGCTTAGAGAATTATATACATATATCTGATGAATTTGTTTTAATATTTTTCCACGAAATGTAAGAGCATAAGGCCTCGCCCTCTCAATCATGCACGATACATTTTTTTGCAAAACTTAAAACTTGATTATTATTTCAGAATTTGATCATTTAACTCTGCGTCCTTTTTTTTCCCTTCAAATTTTAAGAATATTTCTTATGATTCTTAGTTTGTAACACAATATATATCCACAATACATAGTTAAAAACAAATTATTTTTAATTATGTTCATATTTTGTTATTATCCTTTAAAAACTATATAAACACCACCGATTACTATTACATCTCATCTGAAGGAAGACGTTTCACAAGACTGGATAGCTGAAAAGTTATGTTTTATCTTCAGAATGATTTTCTTTTAAATTAATTTCACTTATGAATTGGAATTGGCCGAGAAATTACATGACTAACAAATTTTCTGTGAAACATTTAAAAAATAATAAAAAATAAATATACATTTTGTAATACTTAATTACCATTTTGAATAAGTTTATTTTAATTCAATATGTAAAATTTAGAAATTTAAAAATACACACACAAAGTAATACCAATTTTATGTAATCAATTTGACATAATTTAGTGTGAATTTAAGTAAGAATTACCTAGAATTTAATATGTACAAGAATTGTACTAACTTTTGCAGTGTAATTAAATAGCAAAGGATTTACAACTGAAATTTTATTTTGTTCTTCAAAACTTATTTTTCAGTGCTAAAAAAATCTCATGGGTAATTTTATTCCGAGTTCTGTTTCCTCGTGGGTCGTTCCTGACCTTATGTATTGTATTCAATTAAATACAGTAAAAATACACGTTATAATGCAATATTGTAAAAAAAAAGGTAATATTAAAGTCCAATTGAAGGAATCAATTATCACTAAAGAGTAAACCAAATCTGAAGTATATAAAGGCAATGAGCAAATTAAAAATAATAATTAATTCAATGTAATATTAAAGTATATACGAAGTTCGTTCAATAAGTCCTTAGAAATTCCAAGAGATGGCGCTCGTAGCATCGAAAATGGTTTATTTTTAGTTAGTATCACGACTCACTAGACAGTGTCTAAGTCTCAGTTATCGTGTTCGGGACAGTAACGTCTTTCACACCTCAAACATACTTCGTCATAATTTTTCCGGCACGAGACCATCTTCGCTTTTTTTTTTTAGAAAAGATTCACCGAAAGCAACCCAGCTGTTTGATGTTTGCTTAAATTTCTGGTGCGTAATGATGAGTCCGGGTCTTACCGATGGTGACAAATCAATGGAGAAACAATCAAATTTCGATTTGGCAGCAAATGACTACCGAATCAAAACTAACATATGAATCAGTGTCAAATTTGTTTCGGTTCCGTTAAATAGATGTCAGCTCCCAATGGTAACAACAAATCACTTCAATAATCCCATCTGTGTTCAAATACAAGTACTTTTTGAACCAATCTCGTATTTCTCTCTTCCAAGAAAAACATCTGTTTATTTGTAAATAGATTTAAATGAAATAACATGTAATAATATATATTCATGATAAAAAGCTAAAATTTTTAAAAAGCTGACGTGAAATGTAGAAAAATATCAAAATAAATGCAACAAACAGAAAAAGAAAATTCAAAACTCATCTCACTTTTACTTTCATTTAGCAGAAAAACAATTTCCTTTTTTGAATTTTTGATAGTGAATTCTATTTGTCTTGTAAATACTGTTTTCATTGATATCAGAAACACAAATTGCTTCAAATAATTGCTTTGATACAAAATTATTTGTCATTATGTATCCAAAAATATTTATTGAATGGGATTAAAAGCAGTTGGGCTGAATTCATTTCCATTAAAGATGTTTTCGCATCAGAAAAGTTGAAAAAAATTCAGTCAAAAAGCCTAACGGTTAAAAGATAATGTAAAATAAAAAACAAAATATTTTTTTTTTTGGCAACGCAAAGGGTAAAAAAAAGAGCTGATTTCTGAATTTTTAACTGCGTATAGGAAAAAAATTGTGAATAAATCTTGAATTTTTATCAATCGAGATATTTTAATCGAAAATGATTTTGAATTAATCGAAAATTTTGAATCTGATAGATTTTGAAGGAATAAAAAAAAGATTTTTTTAAACATACATTAATTCTTTTTTTTTTTTATGTTATTTTATTTTCATCTAAAAATAGAAAAAAACTATAAAATAAATTTCTAGAATTATTTTTTAATTCTGTCCACAATTAAAATTACACCCGTTTAGAGTTTCTGTCAGATGTCTCAAATTTTACCCTATTTTCACAAAATAATAAGGATCTATAATTTTCCCCCCTTTTTATAAACACCTTTTTGTGTAAGATTAACCCTTTAATTTTAAGTGAATATAACAAATTTAAGTGGTTTTATATGAAATTAATTATATATTAGACTAATTATAATTAAAATAAATTTTACTTAATAGAAATGCCTTGTAGGAGTAATACGTGAGCATTTCCATAATGTAATGCTCCGTATTATCCTGAACGAGCCAAAAAATTTTGCATTGGGTTGGATTAGTTTTATTAACGTTGCATTAGAAGCAACACCAGGGCTATAGTCGACGGACCCCGTAATTTTGAGCCTCTTTCAAATGACGATACCCGAGCTGGCACAGGTATCGTCCTACCTTCGACAGATTTAACGTGCATCAGCCCCGGCTACACGGCGGGTCTTTAGTGGCATCAAGGTTCGAACCTACTGCTCTACGAAAGCCACCGGCCTCGGGTCCACGACCATGACCACAAGGCTACCACGACCACCCCAAATTTTTTTCTTAAGAAAGTTGGGAGGAAAGTGATGAATTTAATGCAATTAATTCACATTTTACGTAAATGAATTCAAACAAAATATAATTTAGTCAGTTGCCTTTATTTAAAATAATTAATAACACAGTTTGCATGGATGACAGTAAAATTAAAAAACGCAAAGGCATGGGCTTATTAATAAGAAGAGTTGTTACATTCCATTAACTAGACATCGAATTTAGCACGAGTCAATATTTTAAAGAGAAATGCTTAGTCAAAAAGTATCGCGTTATATTCGGGCTAATACAGTAAAACTGCATGGAAAATTTCAAGTTTAGTTTCATTTATGAAGGCATTTAAATGTAAACCAAAGAGCATTTAGAAAAGTGAATGCAATTTAATATTGTGGCGTTAGGCAACAAATGAGACACATTACAGTTTCTCAATTTAGTGCCTAAGTTACTATTACGGCAGAGTTATTAGACCATTTATGAACTTCACTCTTTTTAAAACTCCAAAAAATGGATCGTACTGAAAATACAACTAAAAAATAGATCAGAAAAGAGCTTAAATTTAAAAAAAATGTGTTGAAAGTATCTAACATAAAAAATAAAAAAAAATAGATGACATGCCTGAGATCTTGCGAAAATTCTAATAGCTGTCAGAAATTTTAGCTATTGTTCAGGATATACAACATGTGAATCAAGTCTGTTTTATTTCTATTTTAAATAAAATGTTTTTTTTTTTTCTGTTCGAAACAAACTCAAAGATCCACAGATTTTCTTCTCAAAATCCTTCGCAAAGTGCTTATCACTTTTAGAAAAAATAACGGCTCGTCCGCGACAGGATTCGAACCTGCAATCTTCTGATTCGAAGTCAGACGCCTTATCCGTTAGGCCACGCGGACTACACCCCAGAAAGAACCTGTTTGTAAGTGTACCAAACCCTCCTAACAGGGCAAGTACTCTTTGACCTCATATCGATCCGGGAGGTTGATGGAATAGGAGCAGACAGAATAGAACTGTGTGTGTCTGGCTTTTCCTAAAGATGTTCTTTTATCTATTGTTCTTTTTAAAACTCTTTTTTTTCCCTTCGAGAACTGAAAAAATTTCTTTTTATAAAATACAAGGATTTTTATAGTACATTCAAAGCCTGGTTGAACAACAAAAGACATATTGCATCGATTTTGTACTAATGTAAGAATTATCCATCTACTTTTAATTTTAGAGGCTTTTTCTATGTATATGAAGAGTGCATTACATTAAATTCCCAAAATAGTCGGTTAATTACAGTTAAGGTTAATCAAAATAAAAAATAAAAGTGTAGTAATAGATGCGCTTCTTTCATAGACAAAGCATTAAATTATTATATATAAATAATAATTAATGTTCGAAATAATAATGATGCAGAAATACCGTTTGAATAAAAAAATTATAAATAAGAATTAATTATTTGTCTCCAACTTACGTACACATGAGTTTTTGAAATGCTAGAATATTAATCAAGAGTGAAAATCTGTGGGTGTAATTCATCATTTTGATTCAAATGAACTGAAAGCATTACATTATAATGTTGGTTTCTCGATTTCAGTTCCAGAGATTGGAATAAGAACTCTATAATACATTCACTGAACTTATATTTGTTTCAAATTTTATTGTTTCAAAAAGAAGGAATGTAATTTTTGTATCGATGTATCATTCGGGAGAAGCAAGAATTTTTACTTTTAGCATCGTTTGGTTCTAAAGCGTCACATGATAAAATAAAAAAAACGACTTTCTGTTTCATTGAATTATCGAAAATCAAAGAATACTCAGGAGATAAAGAAAGGCCAATGAGTTGTACAGTACATCATACTAAATACACTATTTATACTTCAAATAATTATACATATTTAATAATAAATACGTTATTTTACTTATTTACTTCGAAAAAATTATCTGTTTTTGTTATTGCAATGTTTTTTCATCATCAAATTGTAGTTCAATTGTCCAATGTAGTCCATTATTTTATTCATTTTGCCATTCGAATGCGCATGTAAGTTGAATGAAATTTACTTTCTTGTTTTGAATAAAATATTTGCTGAGATCCTGACCAAGACCACCAGGCTACAGCGGCCACTGTTAAATTTATAACTGAACTACCATGTAACTTGTCATTGAAGACATATACAAGAGAATACTACTGACGAATTTTTTCTGTCGCCAAGAGTATCTAGTTATAACAAAAAAAGATATAAAATTTCTAAGGCCTGTTGTTACGACTTTTCGTGTGGAGCCCGATTTTCAGCACTGTGCGTCTTAAAAAAATCACATGTCTAGATCACAGCTTTACCTTTTTATCGCAATATGGCCACATCTGGCTCTTGCGCCAGTAAAATACATAATTATAAATGGTTTTATTAAACCATTAAAATACAATCACTCTCTCATTCTTAAAAAATAAATACAAAAACATTTTGGAAATCAAACCGGATATGAGAACTAAATTATTGTTTTTTCCTCCAAACGTGAAGTTTTTAGTTACCTAAAAAGAGCTTCATGCGTCTCATTTATAATTTGATTCATTAAATAAGTTTTCTTTTTGCAATTATTTTTGTAATAATTTCGTAAAAGTAGTTATAAAACTACACATGAGAGCGACACTGACATATATTTTATTTTATCTGCAAACCTTGAAATAGAGAAAAGGTTTATAGTGGTTCGCAGAAAAGAATCTTATAGAAATACCAGGGCTCAAAAAAAAATGTTTGGGGGAAATTAGTCTATAGGCATCTAGTTTTGTTTCCAAGGTCATTCTGATTTTTTTTTTTTTTTTTTTTTTTTTTGTATTCTCTTTTAGACTGTGAAACTACCTTTCCAGCCATACAATCTTTCTGCAAGAAAGGCAACAAAGTTCAAAATTTCCTTAACAAAATTAAAAATTGTAAAGGAAAAAATATCTAAAACTATTCTGTATGGTCTCTTTGACTTCTATGGAGTTTTGATCTTATAAAAAGTTGCAAGTCTATAAAGAGTTGGATGTTGTATTTATATTTTTCTACACCATTTTCATTCAATTAGGTTTTAAGACTTATACATGAAACACAAAATATTTGTCTATGTACGTTTAATTATTGCACGTTTTGAGAAAAATATATAATATGTACTCTATTATACGTAATGTAAATAAAAATACTACCTGAAATTATGTAATGTAAAAACTTCTGTATTTACTCTTTTTATTTATTTGTCATAAGTTGCGTTGATTGAAAGTTAAGAAGGTTTATTTTGAAACATTGCATATTAGGGTACTTTGATTGATTGATTGTCTTTTGACGTCGCTCTTAGAAGTAACACGAAGTCTGTTGCCAAAGGCTTTCCGTCAAGAACGAACATCAGTCCAGCACCGAAGACAATATCTGAGTCGACACTCCACTCTGAACATTTACACCATCTTAGCGTGAAGACATTGAGTTTCGACAGATTCACTCCTGCATTTGACGGACATCAGGAGAACCCGCGATTGAACATCGGCCACGAGTTCGTGACTATTCGGCTATCACATTATGTGATTGATTATTAAGTCGCACTGAGAAGCAACAGAGGGCTACTGGCAACGGATCTTGTAATTTTGAGCCTCAGTAACAGACGACGGCAACACCTGAGCGGGCACCTCCCTCTCCAAACTTTCACACTACGCGAACGGGAGAACTTGGGATCTCGACGACATATAATTTGCCTCATCCCACTACGTGACTGGTCTTCAGTCGCATCAGGGATCGAACCCATGACTCGACGAAAACAGCGCCATTCGTGTCCGCGACTAAACAAGGCTACCGTGACCACTCAGCTTTACATTAGGGTACATTGAACTTTTAGTCACGATCATGGGGTTCATCTGACAAATTAATACCCTAGACGTATGATAAAGGAAAAGTTTGAAAATTATTGTTGCATTTCACACTATTCAACCTAATTAGAATATTAACTATATTTTCCTATGAGTTAAGTTCGATAAATTTTAATTAAAATAGCGCTTCTGCTTTATTATTCAATTTAATCTCCAAGGAGAAGATTCTTGTCAGAAAGCTTGTTAATTATGGGTCGATTAAAAGCAAAAATTCAAAATTTTAATTACTGATAGTATTATTCGTTCGCAGAAAATTATCAATAAATAACTATCCCGCGGTATAGCTTTGAATGACTGATATTTTACGAAATTAATTAAAACTGTAATTGAATATTTTTATGCTGCATGGAAAGTTTTTCATTTTTACTGCAGCTTTAAGTATAAAACTGAAAAATATAAATAGTATTAATATTAAAATATTTAATAAATAAATTTGAATTTTTAAAGGGAATTATTATATCGGAGTAAAATCAAATGGGACCTTTGATTCACCTTGAAGTAATTTTACGCCTTACGTTTATTCAAATTGAACATTATAATTTATGACGAAATGTTAAAAGCATTTAAATATATTGATAAAGTTCATTTTTTCCCTACATCTTTGCCACTAAAATAGTTTATATATCAATATCTCTTTGTAGATGAAAACTAGTGAAACAAGTATATACATTCAAGATTATATAACAGAGATTAATAATGTTACTATAAAAATAAAAAGCACAGTTATTATATGCCATTAGGAACGACTTTTTGTCCAAGAACCCATCCCACCATACCTCTCAACCAATCACAGAAAGCCGTGGCCTGTAAAGAACTCTCAAATTTGTCAGATGAGAGCTAAAACTTCACTTCGAAATTAGCAGTTTTTATTTCAATTCTAACAACAATAAGAAGTTCAAATAATAAAGCCAAAAAATTTTGCTACTTTAATATACTTTTATAATTCCTCAAAATAAAATGTAATGCTCAAAGTTTATTTCCTTATTGCGTTAATGTTTGGCATCAAATTATTTCTAGATCCGTAAATTTGAAAAAAAAAAAAATCCAATATACTTTTATTATTCAAGCGATTTCAAAAATATGTGATTATATTAAAGACTAGCTGATGATACTTATTCTTTGCACAGTTGAATTTTCAAATAATAATAGCAATCTGAATGAAGAATAATAATTATTATTAATCTTAATGAAGAATAATAATTATTATTAATCTTAATGAAGCTGTAATTAATTATAAAATGTTAGATTAAGCTCTTAAAATCAATGAAAACTCAATAATACCGAACGTTACATTTAATTTCTTCCTATAGTTGAATTTAATATCTTATCAATATGGTTATGCCATGCATAAAGTGTTTTAAATGAGTGTATGAAAATGTTCTGCTATTAAACTACAGTAAAATAAAAAAAAAATTTAGTTGAAGACTACGACTCAACATATTAAAACATACTATAAAACGTGCGTGTCAAAATATAAATATCTTCAATTCCAAATCTATTTTGATTAGGAATTGAAGTTATTTTCATAAGTGTTCATATATAATTCTTTTTAATGTGAGTTATTTTACTCAAAATTTTAAAAAAATACTCAAACTTTGTATGCAATAATTTTTTATTCAATTACTTAAAAGAAAGCTCATTTTTTTTACATATTGTTGTTATATATTATGTATTTTTTTTAACATATTATTGCTCATAAAAATATTTTATGCTTGGTAGCAGGAAAGTAGTTTTTTAAATCATCTGTGCGAAGAAAATAAATGTAATATTTTCAGTATTATTGAATTTTAATATCTTTTTAGAGAGAGACTGAGAAAAGAGTTAAATACAAGGATCGTTTAACATATCTTCAGAAAATCCAAGAGATGACGCTTGTAGCATTGAAAATGGTTTGTTTTTAATACGCATTACGACTCTCCAGACAGCTATCTAAGTCTCAGTAGCTTGTATTCGAGATCCTGATGCCTTTCTCGCCTCAAAAATTCTTTGTCATAACTTTTACCGCCGATGAGATCCTCCTCGCTTTCTTCGGAGCGAGTCATTGCTTCGTTTGTTGCTTGGTTTCTAGTGAATAACGATGAATCCAGTTTTCATCGACGGTGACAACTTGACTCAAAACGATACCGACAACTAAAAGCAGCAGAAATCGAATTTTGGTTTGCAGTAAATGACTACCAATTCAAAACTAACTCGTGAATCAATGTCAAATTTGTTTCGGCTCCATTTAACAGATGGCAGCACCCAATAATAACAACAAACTAACATAATACTGTAATCTGTCTTCAAATACCAGTAATTTTTTAGCCGCTCTCGTATTTTGAGTGAGTATGTGTGTATGCGTATATATATATATATATATATATATATATATATAACAATGTTTTTAAACAAAATAAAATAACATTAAGAAATTTCTTGTTTATGTGGAAAAATCCACAAAATCCTTAACACAATAAAACATCTCCGTAATTCCAGGTTGAAGAAACTAGAGAAAAAAAATAGAAATAGCGAAAAATTTGAATTACATATGCGTTCCTGAACAGAAAAGGCAAATTTTAAAACAGTTAACTCAACGATTAAAAATTTTACACACAAGTTTTATTTTAAAAAAAAAAAAAAAAAATGTATAAAACAATATATGTGTTTATATATTTCAATCAAATCAAATATTTTTTTTATGTTTTCAGTAACAATTTACAGTGTTTAAAGGACAAAAATGGCGCGTATTCTTACTTGCTTCTTTGAATGCAACGGTTCCAATCTATCCAGTGATTTAAAAAAAATCTTCTTTGAAAGATTTAACTTAAAAAAACTGCTGTCTGAATTTCTCGCATACATATATCGCAGTTTCAGTTGCAGAAGCTTATGGTTTTTCCTGGATTTCCTAGTCCTTTTCATACTCCATCCCCATCTCAACCTCCGGGAAACCTTCAAAGGAAAAGTGACGTTCCAACATCCCTTATCTTTAGAAACACTATTAAAAAAATACATGACAGCTGAAAAGCTTCGCAATTTATTTTTATCTTTATTGTCAAACAGGAATGGAACGAAAAATTCGAAAACTATCCAAAATAAAATTCGAATTCTCTACAATTTTTTTTTTCATTGTCTTACTGTAAAATTCTAGGGTCTGGACAAAGAACTAGAATAATCTAAAATATCGAATTATAGAAGTTCGACTGTTTTATTATATTAGGATATATTATTGAATTACACGGACACAATAGCGCAAATAAAATAAGATGCGGTAAACTAAATTAAATGTTGCCAAGTTAAACAAAGTAGATTTAATTTCAATAAATAGCTCCGTTGATAAGATTGAAATAATGCCTCTAAATCATTTTAATTACCAACATCTGATACATTTCATAAGATTACCTCAATTATTCATATGATATAAGCTCTCTCTGAAAATAGAATTAAATTCAAATCCTGAAGCAACAGAAATGTATTGATTCCTATGCTCAGTGTTGCACTTAAATCTATATTTAGTAAATAAGTGGGAACAGTGTTAATCAGCAATTTCGAATAAATGTTTACAACGTGAAGAGAGTTATTATCCTGCGGGGCAAATACCTCTCCTACGCACAATTCCATTCACTTGCGTTGGGAGTATTTCTCGACAAAAGGGAATGAAATTGAAAATTTCATTCGGGTTCTTTTGTCAATTTTCGCAATTTAATTAAACCACTGTTACTAAAGCCTGAATTTTATGTTCTATGCATTATAAAGCTCAGAGAACATTAACATTGAATGAGAAATCATTATTTTATTTGATTGTTTATTAACGTCACACCAAGGAACAACATTACGGCAAAGGGCGATGGACCTCGTGATTTTGAACCTCGGTTAAGTTACGAGGATGATGCCTGAGCTGTCACTTCTCTTTCCAAACTTCCACTCCACGACAACTGGAGGACTTCGGACCTCGACCAGATTTAACATGCATCAGCCTCGGCTACACGGCGGATCTTTAGTGGCATCAAGACTCGAACCTATGACTCGACGAAAACAAGTTACCAGATGCGTACTTTTCCATTTCGAAGGGCGCAAGCGACTAAGTCGCCAAAAATGATACAACGGACGCCAAACGGAATATGTGTTTACTGTGTGTTGTCGCCAATAAAGTCTGCTTGGCGAGATTTGCGCCGGCGAAATGGAATATGTCCGATGTTTTATCCACGAGTGGATAAGGCATCGGACAATGTAGGCTTCCACGGCCCCAACTTCGCACCTAGTAGCAACACAAGGGTATTGCCTATAGAAATCGTAATTTTGAATCCAGTACAACTGATAAGCACGATACCTGAGCTGGTACCCTACTCTCTAAGCTTCCACACCACTGTAACGAGAGGAGTTTGAGCCTACACAGATTTAACGCTCATCAGCACCGCTCATCAATTTTGTAACTTAATATATTGGAGTTTTTGTTTAAAAATTATGTATTCATTTATTAAACGAGTTTTATACTTGTTTCCACATCTACTACATTTCTTAAAACTGTATTTTGTGACATAGATATATACATATTAGTTATATATAAATATTCAGTATTACTTTTTTTTTTTTTACTTTTAATATCGAAAAAGAAAAGGTGTGTACTCAATTTTGGGATCCACTGCGCGTATTTCGTAAGAATCTCTCATTTGACACATAACAATTATTTTCTATTTACACTGAAAAGAAAATCCATAATTCGAAAATAAAAATTATTCTTCCGACACCGGGAATTGAACCCGGGCCTCCTGGGTGAGAGCCAGGTATCCTAACCACTAGACCATGCCGGAGACAGAATACATTCAGCTCTATATATACTAAATAGATAAGGAGGATTAAATGTTTGCCGCTAATAATACAAATCTGAACAAACACGTGCTTATTCCCACACGCAAAAGATAATTTCGATCGCTTTGACTTGCTGTTGTTTTTTATATTCAAAACGTAAAATATTTTTTTCATTAATACTTTATCTAATTGGGAGTAGTATAATCTCATACGACAAAATCTCTCTCTGATCTGAATAAAATACATAACAAATCCAATGGCTTACACTATCGATCTATTAATGACAAAAAAAAAAAATAGTTCTAGAAACATATGCACACGCGCATAAAATATCCCGAAATAAAAAAAAAAGTCATACTAAACCCTAGTCCCTTGTTTCTGAGCGTCATAATTGGAGGCAATATGATAGTTATTGGCGACGGTCCTTGCCATTTGGAGCTCTAGTGATTGTCAGCCTATGTTATTGTTTGCTTGTAATAGTCAAGTGATAAGGACGAGCTGGCTCTTTTCTCTTCTAACTTCTACACTACGTCAACGTGAGGATTTTGGTTAGAGATCCCTAGAAAACGGATGGTTCTTTAGTTGAGCGAGAGTGAGTGATGATAAAGTTCAATGTCGCAAGAGTCAAATATGGCTATAGTGCGCCAAACTAGATGTAACGGTAGTAGGGATGTTTGAAAAAGTAAAAGAAATATGAAATTGGTTGACACATGAAGCAGGGAAGAAAATATAAAAAGAATTGCTAGAACATTCTGGGACGCGTAACCCATGTTTACCAAAAACAGTAAACTCCCATGGAAAGGATCACTAGAGTACTTCTGGCGAGTGATGCCCATACTTACCTGATTTAGGTTTGATTTGGTTTTATTAACGTCATACTAGAAGCAACACGAGGGCTTTTGGCGACTGACCTCGTAATTTTGAGCCTCTGTCAGGTGACGAGGACGACACCTGAGCTGGCACCCCTCTCCTAACTTCCACACCACTCCAAAGGGAGGACTTTGAGCTACGACAGATTCAACGTGCATCAGCCCCGACAACACGACGAATGCTCGAATCCGCAATTCGACGAGAACCGCATGCTGTGAGTCCGCGGCCTTGACTACTAGGCTACCACAGCAACCTTAATTACATGAAAGAAGCCCTTAAAAGCGATTCTTTAGTTTGATTTGGTTTTATTAACTTTGCACTAGACGCAACACGAGGACTATTGGCGACGGACCTCATAAATTTGAACCTCAGTCAAGTCGCAAGAATGTTTGGAAAGGAAGATGCCAACTCAGGTGTCCCTTTCCAAACTTCCACACTACGCCAAAAACTGGATTTGAGATCTCAACCATGCATCAGCCTCGCTTCACAGTGAGTCTTTAGTGGCACCCGAGCTCGAACTCACGACTAAACAAATACAACGCAGCCGCAAAACCCGCGACCGTGACCACTTGGCTACCATGGCCACAATGTCGCTTCTTACACATTCCAGGCTTTGATCTCCGATTTTGCATTGTAATTGGGAAACTGAGCCTTGGTATTTGCATTTGCCCAGGATATAAAATTTTATAGAATTTATAAATTTAAAAAAGTAGAATTTAAAATTATAGAACACAATCGTATTTTCATATGATAAATAGTAATACAGATAATAATGAAAATATTTTAATATATTGAGAAGAAAGAAAAGTACTTTAGTTGTGCAATAATAATGAAGAATAATTTAATCTTAAAAATGATTTCTTTTCGATGAACTAAGTATTGAGATTCTATGGGACTGGTGGGTGGGAGGAGTTAAACCGTCCAATCGGAGAGTAGAAGCCAGGATTCAAAACACCAGTGATTCTCTGACCACCGGTATTGTACATCCATTCTGAAGAAAAGTATACATCCTGTCCAGCATTCATATTGATGTATTGGCCTTATTCTTACAAATCGGGATGTTCCATTATGATTTCAAGAGCATTCATCTCAGTTGAGAATCTTGTCCCTTCCCCCTCCAGAACCCCAGTTCTGAAATTGATAGAACACTTTTGGATTGTAATGCGGTGAGCTATTGAACATAGAAACCCATAATTTTGGAAAAAGTCCAAAATGTGGATCACTGCACGAGAAGTATGACGTGAATTACTTGCAAAGTATTTGCGGAAGCTCGTAAGATCATATTATGTCATATTTCACATCCTAAGTTGTATTTTCGCATACTATATTTCTTTTTTCAAAAGAAACTCACTAATTTTTTTGTTAACATAGATTAGAAAACACATAAAGAGAGAAGAAAAATTATTCTTCCGACACCGGGAATCGAACCCGGGCCTCCTGGGTGAGAGCCAGGTATCCTAACCACTAGACCATGCCGGAGTCGGAGAGCTTTGAGCTATATATATATACTAAATAGATAAAGAGGAATAAATGTTTACTTCTAGAGAATGAAAGAAGCATATGTTCTCATTCCCATTGATGAAAGATAAAATTATCACTTTCTACATTGAAAACTATATATAGTTTATGTGTGTGTATAAATATATTTGTGATCCCATCGAATTTTAATTAATATTGGGGTAATATTAGTTAAGTATAATCTCACGCGACCATGCAATAACCGACATGAGAAAAAAAATACACAGCATACTGCCTAAAAATGTACATAGTATATTACTAAAGTTCTTCCATTAATAAAATAATTGTCGAGAGCTCGTGGCCAACATTATTTCAGCCGAGCTGCGGGTTCGTGTCCCGATGCTACATCAGACTCGTCGTGTAGAGGAGCTGATTCACGTTAAATGTGTCGAAGATCGATGTTCTTCCAAGGGCGTGCTATGGAGGTTTGGAGAGTGGGTTGCCAGTTCATGTATCATCCTCGTCACTTGATCATGTTGAAAATTGCGAGGCCTATCGCCAATAGTCCTCTTGTAACTTCTCTGTGCGATGTTAAAAAGCAATCAATCGACCCCTGATGTGTTTACAAAGTATTAGACAAGTGTACCAAGTGTTTTTTTTTTTTTGATACGTTTATTTTTTCGTTCAAGTTGATACAGTCTTGTCATTTTCGGAACTCTTAGTTTCTTAGTATATTGTGCAAATATAGATTTCGAAAAACAGGGAAATATACGTTTTTCATATTCGTTTTTTCACAACTATTACAGAAGGTGCATTTATTCTCTTCTCATAGCAGAAATATTTTCTCGGACTCTTAACCCATTCCAGGCTTTTATCGCCAGTCAAGCTGGAAAACAATTTATAAAAGAGCTGATCATTGGATCCACTCTTGTTCATAAGTAAAGATTTTAAATCCGAGAGAAGTTAATTTAGAATCATCAAAAATTAAATATTCTCTGTACGACAGGTCTTTAATAAAATCGTTGAAGGAATCCGAGAAAAGACGGAAACAACGCCGGCTGTGAACTCACGACTGAATTATTAATGGCGGGAAAATTGCAATCAGTTTTAACAGATTCAGATTCCAAGCATCAATTAAAATCTAACGGGGCACACGTATATTTACATTTTCAACGTAGAAAAGAGTGAGATAAATGATCGAGCGTGTGTGAGGATGAGCACGTGTTTCTTCCGTCCTTTATCAGCAAACGATTTATCCTGTTGATCTGTTGAGTATATATTTAGCTAGGAGTGTTATGGTTTCGGCATGGTGTAGTCGCTAACCACTTCACTTTGGAGGTCAGAATACCTGGTTCTGACTCGGGTACGATTTATGATGTCGGAAGAATTATTTTAGTTCCCAAATTACAATTTTTTTTCAACGTAGACAGAAAATAAGTGATATATGTCCTATTTGAAAGGAGTTAATAGGACATTGCCATATAAAAATAGATACAAAAATGACTACAGTTACTTCCTATAAAACCTTTTAAATTTGTCGAGGTCCCAAGTCTTCCAGTTGGCTTGGTGTGGTAGTTTGGACAGCCAAGTTCTAGTTTGGGAGTCGTCTGTGTCACTTGACTGAGGTTCAAAATTACGACGTCCGTAATCAATAGTCCTCGTGATGTTTCAACGTGTGACGCGACCGGGAATGACAGAATAGTCCCACCGTAGCTCATGCATGTCGTAAGGGGCGATTAAAATGGGTATCAGCGTCTGGGGGTATAGCCAGGCACCCATCCCCTGGGAATTATATCGGGGGTCCTCAGGGACTTGCCTTCTTGAGGTAAGTATGGGCATCATGTCTCCGAGGCACCCTCGTGATCTTTTTCTTTCCTATGGGGTTTACTGTCTTTGCTAAACACGGGGGATGCACCTCCGGGATATCCAAGCGATCCTTCTCTATTTTCGACCCTCCTTCTTGTCAACCAATTTTTGTCTTTTCTTCAATTTCTTCACGCCTAGACCACCGTTAAATATTGTTTGGTGCAGCAGAGCCATATCTGGCTCTTGTGCCAATAAGCTTTACATTCACTCACTCAAAGTGTGATGTTAATAAACAATCAATCAATCCCTCTATAATCCAATTTCATTTTTATGATCGTGTCAATAATTCAGATAAGTCTTAGAAAATTATTTTATCTTCTACTACAATGAAACAAGGCACGCTAATAATAGAAAAAGGTACTTTTTTGTAGTTTTATTTATTTTGTGTGTTTGACACTATTTGCGTAAACTGCGTTATATTTCATACACTAATTTAGAAATTTTGCTTTTTAAATGAGTTATTTCAGATTTCCAGTAATCTGCAGTTTTCATAATCCACGGTGCATTGGTCCGATATATTTCGAATTACCGAGAGAGTACTTATAATTAAAAAATATTTTTTGTATCTCCAAATTATGACAGTAAACACTAAAAAGTATAATTAATCAAGGGTTCATATTTTGAAAGTAAGTCTTGTGTTTGTTCTCATGCAACATCATATCGACTCCGGTATGGTCTAGTGGTTAGGATACCTGGCTCTCACCCAGGAGGCCCGGGTTCGATTCCCGGTGTCGGAAGAATAATTTTTCTTCTCCCTTGATGTGTTTTCTTTTCAATGTGTATGTGAACTAAAAAAAATAGGTAAGCATAACAATTCTGAAGTTAGGTAAGACGTAAAAGAGATACCTTATAAACTAGTTGTTTTATGTCTTAAGCCATTTTTGTTAAACACAGAAAAGTGTTATTCTATAAATAAGAAATATTTTTCCTCCGCATAATTTTTAGAGTGAGATTATATTTTAATAGTTGTGAGGTATAAAAATTCGAGATAAAAACCAACGTTTTTAAAAACAACGTTTTTATATAGTGGCAAAATTTATTAAGAAAGATTATTGAAATATTAGTTAAAACTGGTCGCAAATATCTAAATATTGCATTGTTAGGCAAGTAAGAACGGTTCCCGAAATTTCAGAACTCTAGCTTGATGGGAAGTTGGTTAATTTAACGATAGAAAATTTGATGACACACACAGAAACACGAACCAAGTGAAATACATAAAAACGTTAAAAGTAACTAAAATTAATTAATTAATTCGGTAAATTAAATGGTTGGAATGCAGTTTAACCCAATCACTCTTGGCGACAAGAATTATTTGGCAGTATTTTGCCAAATGTGGCTACCCTGGTCCGTTTTACGGACTTAACGTTCAGCCAAACAAAAAAATCGCCAAGTTTGATGCCAATTTTTGAAATCGCGCCAAGTGGTTGGGATAAACTGCATTATTGAAGAAAATACTAGCTAAAACTTGTCGCAAATGTCCAAATATCGTATTGTTAGGCTAGTGAGAACGATTCCCAAGGTTTCAGATTTCTAGCTTGATGGGAAGTTGGTTAAATTAACGATCGAAAATTTGATGACACACACACACACACACACCAAGTGAAATTCAGAAAAACGTTTTAAAAAGTTATGTAGCTCTTTTTATACTTATATATTTTCGTATGAATGGCTTATAGGTAGGTGATTGGAAAACGATAAAATGCGAGTGAAAGAGCAAAAAATAATGAATATTATTTTAAATTACAATTACTTCCCCTTCTCAATTTTTAAAAATAGTCTTAAATATCTTGTTAGGATCCAGAAACCCATAAAAGAATTATTAAAATACACTCTATAACAAAAAATGATTAAAATTTCGGAAAAATTGAATAATTTGAATCATTTATTTCAGTGTTATAAGTGTCATATAAAGTCAATGAGGTGTTCACCTATCTCTAGCCTGGATGCAAGCTGCCACACGATGTGGCATAGAGTGATAAAGCTCCCTGATGGTCTCCTGTGGTATTTCTTGCCAAATTTGTTCCAAATGTCGGGCGAGGTCATCAGCATTCCCTGGTAGATGCAGTCGCCTTCCTATCCTATCCTAGACATGCTCGATTGGAGAGAGATCTGGCTGGCCAAGGAAGTGTTTGACAAGCTGTGAGACAATTCATAGAAACACGTGCCGTATGTGGTGTGCATTATATTGCTAAAAAATAAGGCCAGGATACTGCAAAAAGGAACGGTAGGAAAACAGGTCTCAGAATGTCGTCAACGTACCATTGTGCTGTAACTGTACCTCTAATGACGACCAAAGGGGTTCGGTTATCAAGGGAAATGGCACCCCAGACCATAACTCTAATTGAGGGCCTGTGCGGCGTGCAATAATGAAAGCAGGATCGGCACGCTGCCCTGGCGTCTCCAGACAAGTCTTCGATGATGGTCAGAACACAGTTGGAAGCGGGATTCGTCACTAAATTTCAGTCCCCAGTCATACCCAGTCAGCATTATTCCAACTTGATCGAGCCAAGCACCACTGTCATCTGGCTCAACAATGTGCAGGCGTTAGTGGCAGGAGGCGTCGTGGTCGGTAGGAGCGTAGATTTCTCTCTATCAGCGTCTTTGAATGGTCATGGTGGACACTCATGTCCGGGTCACCAGTCTGATGGTTGATATCGATGTATCAGGCGGCGTGGCAGCTGATCTGTCAATCACTCTGTCCTCTCGATCTGCTGTGGCCTTAGGTCGACCGCTACCATCATGACGCTGAAATCTGCCATTGTCCACCCATTCTTTCCAGCATTTCCTAATCGTCGCATCGCTTCGAACCAAACGGCGAGCGATTCTCCGATTTGCCCAACCTGCCTCTTTCAATTCAATATGAGCTCTTTCAAACCCTGACAGTTGCTCGTAACGAACTCGAATCCTGCGGCGAGGCATTATTTCAGTCGTTGAAAGGTATCCTAATTCGCAAGGCAACAGAAAATTTGACCATCAGATTGAGAATCGCTTCTTATATACACCTGCAGAGTGCGCTGTTCCTAAGCGCTGTAGCTGTCGCTATTCATTCATTGGACACCAAATATTCATGATTTGCATTATCGGTCCAAATGTTTTTGCATACGAAATTTCATTGCAATCAGAATGAAATTGCGTTGGATTTTTTTTTTTTTTTTCTTTTTTGTTACAGAGTGTATTTTCTAAAATCGGAGGAAAATATAAATCTACAGAAGCCTACGTTATATTTTGCTCTAGTACGGATTCCACTGAATTAAGATTATGTTCACGAATTGAAAATAACTGTAAGACAGAAAACTTAACACATCCAAAATCATTGCTGAGGCAGTTTGAATTAATGAGCATGAGCCTTGCTACACGGTGGGTCAAAAATGACACCAGGACTTGAACGCACGACTCGATGAAAACCACGCCGGCCCTGAGTTTCGATCATGACTACAGGTTACCACGGCCAACCATATTGGGAAAATAGATATTATATTCAAAAATAGATATTATATTCAAATTGATAAGTAACAGAAGATAATAGATTTTAATAGCCCGGATTTTCAGCAGAATGGTCATCCTCTCACGAACTTCACATAAATTTAAATTAAATGTATATCATTGGGCTATTCGTGATTTTCTCTTCACTAACCTCAAGGACTTTATAGTAATTTGAATTGCATAAAATTACATTTTTTTTATAACCAAAATGAAACGTGACTAGATAAATTAGATGAAGATAAGAAGTGTAATGAATTGAGATAGTGACATATAAATGATATAGTATAAGAGATAGGGATATACAAATTATATAATATTAGAGATAGTGATAAATAAATAATATAATATTAGAAATAGTGATACATAAACGATATAATATTAGAGATAGTGACATATAAACGATATAATATTAGAGATGGTGATATCTAAATGAGATACAATTGAAAGGAAAATAAAGGAAGATAGAAAATAACATCAGACTGATTAACATTTGTAAGTTGTATCAAAGCGACGCATTTAGTTTTTTTGTATTGAAGCAAATCTCAGTAAAAATGTTAAAATAAGAATCGGATGTTTGCAAGAAGTGGTTCAATCAGAACGAGTGAATTGGTAAGCAAATACTTCATAAGTTGATCATACTTTATAATTGACGAGTTAAATGGGATTCTAGAGAGAATGATCTTATCTATTCTTCAGTGATTATTTATGAAGTAATTTATCTTGCTGTTTCTTTTCTTCAATTGGAGTCCAACAATTATTGACTGTGCAATTAGAAGGAAAGAGATGACAGTAAAATGAAATAATGAAGAACGGTCGTCACAAACATAACGCAATATGTAGCACTTTTAACCGAATAAAGGATTTGGAACATATTTTATCAACTTGTGGAAAATATGTGTATCATGAAATAATCTCCGGTTGTGCCGGTTGAGTTAAATGATAGGATATTCTTAGAGCTATTTACTCTAATTTATTACAGTTATTTAAGTATTATAGATGATATTTACAATTAGATAAAGTGCTTGCTGCACTTACATTTTCTGTGCAATTGTATCGCATTTTTAAATGCTAGTTGAACGCTAGAATAAGTATGTACAAAATCCTCAGACATGATGCTCTTGTCGAACGTTTTGGGTATCTCTTCTTTTCGGGATTTTTGTGTGAAATGAATTTGTGTAGGCATGTCTTTTCTAAACTACGGGATATTATTATTTTAGCTATTAGCAATTGGTTATCCTAACTCAGAAAGAAAATGGTACCTACGTCCAGTGCGGGGGTATCTGAGTTTCCAGAAAATCAAATTTATAAAAGGTAATGATTATTGAGGTCAAGTCTTGACCTCAATGTTCATGGGTAACAGAAAAGTCGGTTGACTTTTCCCACGGGTCCAGCTGCATTTAACGAAGAATTTCGTCCTGATGCAAGGGCGACCACTAACGTTTAGCGTGGTTGTTGAAAATCTCTGGAATTTCCTCAAAATCGATCTCCGACGTTATATTACTGTCGAAGAATTTTTGGAAAATGCAGCAATAAATAATAATGTTAAGAATTTTTTTTTCACAGAAAATCAAATATTTTGATAACAATGATTCCAAGCGAACATTCTGAAAAGGTCCTTTGTTTTTTTACATCACACATAACATAAACTATCATTCGATATCTGTCTCCAGAAAGGATTGTTATCGGCTTCACAGTCATCTTATAGTAATTCATATTTTTAGAGAATTTAAATAACTTCTTCACTATAATCAGAAATACGATTTCCTCACTAATAGCAATCACCATTTTTTCCACTGAGACTAGAGCTACTCCAAAGAATGTGGCTGCAGTAGCCTAGGAGTCAAGGCTGCGGACCCGCGTCCGGAGGTTTTCGTCGAGTCATGAGTTCGTTGCCACAAAGACCTGCCATGTAGCGAGGTTGATGCATGTTAAATTTGTCGAGGTCCTAAGGCGTGGTGCGGAAGTTTAGAGAGACAGGTGCCAGCTCAGATGTCATCCTCGTCTCTGGACCGAGGTTCAAAATTAAGAGGTCCGTCGCCAATAACCCTCGTGTTACAACTCAGTGTGACAATAATAAACAATCACAATCAATTACTCCAAAGAATAAAAAAATGACCGCACAAGCTATCATAAACCTTCTATGTCGAATCAAATTATTATGTAAATTATTAATCAAATCAAAATGCTATGCATTTTCTCAATAATAATCGTAAATAGAGCATGTGGTAATTATAACCTAATGAACAATCCTAAACATTTTTCTGCCAGTTCACACCGTTACTTAACAAAGAATTGTGCCTTTTGGTAATAATAACTGTAATAACAACAAGTGTATAAATGTCCCCAAGATTAGAATATACCAATGAATAAACGAAATGGACGCACAAACAATTCTTAACCTTCTGTAATATCTAAAAGTGTAGAGTATTTTGATAATTATAACCGTAAAAACAGCAGGAGTATGAATGTCCCTATGACTAGAACCATACCAAAGAATAAATGAAATGACGGCACATACTATGCTAACGTTTCTATATCAGAATACATAATTTTCCATAAATACTTTTTGTTAATAATAACCGTAAAAATTAAACATATGTAGTAATTATAACCTAACAAATAATTCCAGATAAAAAACAAAGTTTTTAAAACCAACGTTTTTATATGATGGCAAAGTATATTAAAAAAATTATCGAAATATTAGTTAAAACTTGCCGCAAATGTCTAAACATTGCATTGTTAGGCGAGTAAGAACGATTTCCAAAGTTTCAGAGCTCTAGCTTGATGGGAAGTTGGTTAAATAACAATAGAAAAATTGGACACACTGATACACACATAGTCACACACCAAGTGAAATTCATAAAAACATTAAAACTATCTAAAATTAATTAATTCATCCGGTAAATTAAATGGTTGGAATGCAGTTCAGTCCAACCACCCTTGGTGACAGGAATTATTTGGCGGTATTTTGCCAAATGTGGCTATCCTGTTCCGCTTCGCGGCCTTATAATTCAGCCAAAAAAATCGCCAAGTTTGGCAATTTTTGAAATCGTGCCAAGTGGTTGGGCTGAACTGCATTGTTAAAAAATATTAGTTAAAACTTATCGTAAATGTCTACATATTGCATTGTTAGGCAAATAAGAACGCTTCCCAAAGTTTCAGAGCTCTAGCTTGATGGAAAGTTGGTTAAATTAACGATCGAAAATTTGATGACACACTGATACACACACCAAGTGAAATACATAAAAACGTTGTAACAATCCTAAACTTTTTATTCCAGCTCACACCGTTACTTAACCAAGTTATGCCTTTTGGTAATAATAACTGTTAAAATTAGAAGTGTATAAATGTCCTCAAGATTATAATATACCAATGAATAAAAGAAATGGACGCACAAACAATGCTAACGTTTTTATACCAGAATACATAATTATCTAAAAATATATTTTGTTAATAATAATCGTAAAAATCAAACAATTGTAGTAATTATAACCTAACAAACAATCCTAAACTTTTTATGCCTTCTAACATTATTACCTAACAAAATTAGGCGTTTTTGTAATAATAATTATAAAAACTACCAGTGTATAAATGTCCTTAAGATTAGAATTATACCAAAGAATAAACGAAATGATCGTACAAATAGTCCTAAACCTTCTGCGCCATTTCACATTAGTATCTGAAATTGCTGCAAGCTTTGGTAATTATAATGGTAAAAATTGCAAGTGTACGATTATTAATGTCCTAAGATTAGAGCTATATCAAAGGATACGCTCCATTAAATTACCGGGAAAGAGTTGCACTAATAATATAAGTGGATTAATTTTGCGTAATTTCGTAGTAATATGTTTACTTTGAATCGCCTTATCTTCTAAATATTCTCCTTGTAAGTACAATTTGATATGTTGCCTTAGTATTTAATTTCTCCTAAATTCCCTTGTTGAGTTATCAATACTGTAAAATATGCGTGTTTATTCTTGAAGATAAGTCAAACACTATTATTTTCCCCTTTTAACCATTTAATACTTTATTTCGCTGGCTTTGATATAATAAAGAATGTGATTATATGTATGATTTTATTGCTCAAATATGAATTAACAGAAGTGAAAAATAATTAATTTAAGTTTCCTTTTCCTGTTGGTAAAAAAGGAATACAGCTGTATTCTTTTTCTTGAAATTGTGTTAGAAAAAAATATACACATCCTGTCTTAGAAATGATAAGTTGCAAAAATAATACGTTCAATATTTTTGATCAGAATTCAAGGAAATTTTGCGATAATCTGAAGATTTTATATTTTTATTTGTTGACAGATGTCTTGGACATCTCTACTGCTATCTTTTTCAAAACTTATTGAGAATTATTTCACTTCCTGCAGTTACATATTAGAAAAACAAATCTAATCTTTATATTTCACCATGAAATAAATTGCTGGGATCTATTAAGATTTAGTAGAAAATGCTTCAGATTAGATAAGTTCTTATTTCAACATTTCCTCTCGTCTTAATTAATTTTAATATTCAATAAAAATGATTTTCTAGGAAAAATTTTTTCAAAGGAACCTATTGATTTTAAAGCATAGAATAAAGTAGCTGTTTAATGTTTTTTCCCCCTCCCCCATGTTATCAGTATTGTCTTAGGGCTTTTATTGTAAACATAGAGGCTCTGAATATAGAGTTGACCTCAAATGATAAGTGAAAGAACTAGTTTGAAAAGCAAATTAATTAAATGGAACGAGATAAATCTTCCCCTAAAATATAAAAAAATTTCCTGGGTGTAGATACTCGTTTTACATAGATATTAATTTTTCAGGACTAAAAATAGCCTCTGTTCAATTTATTTTTTCCAGTTAAAAAGGCTTCAATATACAAGAGATATATGCTTGTAGTAAAAAAAATTAAAGAACAAGTGTCAGGGCTTGTAACATTGGCTAACGTGTTGTTGTTTTGAGAAAATAACATGATTATAATAATTATATTTAGTTTGCTAAAAACATATTTACATTGTTGTGATTAATTTAATATTTTATCAACTGCTTTTATTGTAATATCCGAAAATGATGGTATTATCTGCTTTAATAACTTATCGTTTACTCTTTTTTTAATATTTGATCTAATAATTGATATTTTATGGCAAAATCATCTATATTTGTTCTTTTTGTTATCAACACTGGCAACGTTATTGTACTTTAGAATATTTTGTTTGATAAATTAAGATGCATTGGGAACTTGAACAAGACTTTCCTTTCAAAATAGTAATTATTTCTGGGAAGTCTAGGGCTCGGAAGAATGCATACTTTACGCTAATTAATATTCATTTTGAATAATTCTACTTTTCTGAGAACTTATTAGAAAAAATACGTTATGAAAAAAAAAAAAATGAAATCAGCAAAGCTATTTTCATAATAATCTCTCACATAAAATGTTTTTGTAATATTGGATATAACCTTATTAATATTGCCGTAAGTGTAGTTTTATATGCTTATATATAGCCTTGAATTTTTTTTTTTTTAGAAACTTAAAGAATACTAAGGTATGGAATTCTTTGTAACGAGGAAGCCTTTTTGATCGCTATGTAAATCCACTCTTAAAAGAACTTGCAAACCCTCTACGGTGCCAGATCTAGGGACAATTTATAGAGTTTCATACATTTCAGTTCTAGTGTCATCCTCCTTACTTAACCAAGAATGAAAAGGACATGAAGAGCTCATAATTCAATGAATTCTATTAATAATTCACTAAAGCCTTAACAGGAACAAATAGCAAATAGCAAAACCATGCAAAGCATAGATCCGAAGGAGTTGCTTCTGCAGACGCATTCCCTGCAGAGGGAAAAATATTTGTTATGCGCGTCTTTTAAAGCTCTCCCTGATTTTGTTGAAACGTTGGGCAATTCGTGATTTTTCCTTCAACTCATATATAGATTTATTATCTGATATTATTTAAATTTCCAATTCCTCTCCAGTCAAATGAAATGCGATGTGAGTATATTAGTTTAAATTTAAGAAGTGTAGTAAATAGATTTGTGAGGAGATACGCGTATAAAAGTGACGAAGAATTGAATATAAGAGCTAATAGTAATTAATCGTCATTGATGTATGATAGAGAGTGGGACTTTTTATTGATACCAGACCGACAATGATAAAGGATTGTTTGGAGTGAGTCCGTACAAGTGGGAATTGAAAAGGACACTCGAACTCTCAGTCATTGTGATTAAACTCACACGATTCCGAGTGAATTGGTGAGTGAGTGATTGTTTATTAACTGCGAAGCAACACGAAGGCTATTGGCGACGGTTCTCGTAATTTCGAACCTCTGTCAAATGATGAGGATGACACTTGAAATGCACCTTTCTCTCCAAATTTTCGGTCGCTGCACCATAGTGGTCATGGTTTCGGATTCGCACCCGGCAGTTTTCGTTGATTAGGGAATTCGAGCCTTGATGCCACTAAAGACCCTCTGTGTAGGCGAGGCTGACGCACGTGAAATTCTTCGAGGCGCAAAGCCTTCCCTTTGACTGGGTGCGGAAATGAAGAGATGGAGGTACCAGCTCAGGTGTCGTCCTCTTCACTTAATCGAGGTTTTAAATTACGAGAATGGTTGCCGTTTTCCCTTACCCTTTTTACAAAAGTTTTCATTTAAAATGTTCTGTTGTTGAAGAGAAACCTATTTGGCTGAAGTTCGTGCGTGAAAATCCTAACTTGCATTTCGTGCTCAAATCTATATTCTTACGGCTCGTAAAATTACCCAACAAATTTTTATAGTTGTTTCAAAATGTGGTAACATTTCTAAATTTTCAATTTCCCATGTTGTGCGCTTATAATAGTATACCTAATATTTTTGTAAAATTTTTGTGTTTTGCTTCATTTCTGAATTTTTCAATTTTCCTTTTTGTGAACCAAAAGGAAAATTGAAAACTTGAACCAAAGCTGTCGCCGACAGATTGGCTGCCGACGCGGGTCATAAAGTCAGCATCTGTCAGTAGCAGGAAATCATGATTTTAGTGGAGTGCAGATTGATATGCATTCAAAAAAAAAAAAAAAAAAATACAGTAGGAAAAGAAAAGAAAAATGAAAAGAGAAAAACTAATAGTATTAGAGCTATGATGTCACACTCTATAAACAAATTTTAATTTTATTTTATTTTCCTTTTTGGAATTATGTTTTATCTTTTGTCCTTTGCTCCATCATGAACTGCTATTTACCATCCTTTATTATTGTAAAAAAAAAATTATTTTTGCCCAATAAACGCTGAATGCGGGGGTGATTGTCTCTTAGGGGCCATTTATAGCTTTGAGCCCTTTGGGTCAGATCAGACTACTTGAGCATTCTACTAACAGCTCTTGTGTTGCTTCTGAGTGGAACGTTAATAAACAGCCACTAACCTCACAATCACTCTCCAAACTTCCACACCACGCCAAATGAAGTACTTAGGATCTCTACCAGATTTAATGGGCATCAGCCCCGCTACACGGCGATTTTTTAGTGGAAACAGGGCTCGAACCCTCAATGAAAACAACGCTGGCAGTGAGTCCATAACCATGACCTCTAGATTATCGCCCCGGTCGAATACATTTGTAAGCGTGAGAACTTTGATTTTTAATCGAAACAAAAATTGTGTGGCGTGTTGAAGGAAAGAGAGCAACTGCGTATATTCGTAACTTAACTATAAATAGTTAACTTTAATATCATTGTTCATCACTGACTATGATATTTAGAGACTATTTAGAGTAAGAAATAATGACTATGGAAGTAAATGAGAGATGGATTTTACACAGTGGTCTCTATATAGCACTTCAAATGCCGAGATTTTCATAAAAGGGGTTAATTTACGTTGTCTATTAAATAAATCAAGTCTTAACACTGAGATAAGTTCTTCATTTATAACTTAAAAGTAGCCCCCCTACCAAATACGGAATACTTTATCAAGGGAAAAAAATATTCTACTATTATAATAATATCACATCCCAGCTTCACTAACGTATAGAATATCGCATTTTATTATAATGTTAACCACGGATGTTCTATTGGATTTTACTACAATGTGTCCAGGATTCGAAGCTGAAATCCAGAGACAATGATATGAATAGATATTTTCTATGTAAGCAAATTATATTACAAACTGTTATCTTGAGGGATAAAACAAAACTGAGTTCAGAGAAAACAAACTAACACTAATAAAATAGCACTAGAATAAAGGGAATAAATGCAGGTTTGAAATCGAACTGATGCGGGAATTGAAGACTATATCTACATAAAAGCTTGACGTATCTCATATTAAATCTGCATCTGCTACTGTAACAATGAATCGTAATAATATCTCCTGTTCGCGGAATGTACTCAATTGATCCTATCTCTCCCAGTGGAGTTGCGTAGTAGGGGGGAGGCATGGCCCAGGGTGGCACAGGTATGGGGAGCGGCATTGGAATGGGCTAATCCTGTCTACAGCATAAGACATTGGTCATTAGATTAGATAATTGTATTATCATCGGTACTACATAGGTACTTATGCACAATTTTCAGGCGATTAGACATGGGGAAGTGGCTCATAATAGAGTCGTAAGATTTGACCTAAGCAAATATACTTATATTTGTATTAAGTTAAATGAAAGCTTGGGAAATATTTTATTCAAAATAACAAAATATATTTCACTTTTTAAATTTCACTTTTCTCGGTCCGTGGTGATCCGATGTTGCCACACAACAAGTGCAATCAATATGCCCGTTTTGATTTTTGAATTGTTGTCCTTGAATAACTCATAGACGTGAGAGAATAAAATTTAATTTCTCCAAGTTTTTTTGTTATTTAGAAGAGCCGTGCAGCGTTGATGTTATTTTTTACTTTGATAAAGTTTCGAATAAACTTAAATTTGTTAGTTTCTGTTGAGTCAATTTTTGTTTTGCATCATTATTTGTTTTATACGATTCGTAGAATATATAGAAGTGTTAATGTAAATGCTTGTTTTGTTCATTTTTAAACTTTTCGATGGATGTGCGGTTTTAGACACGTGGAATGTTATTTTTTCGTTTTAACGTATTAAACTATCAGTAATTTAATTTTACGCTTGCGCAATGCATTCATATTATTTTTATTACCTATTTCTATAGGTCGGAATGGCAAATTCATGGCTCGCACCAGGTGGCACAATTCCTCGTCACACCACTGATCTCTGCTTTGATCTCTCTTCTTGACAGATTCCGAGAGCAATCTTATAAGCAAAACTTAGAAATAATGCACTTCAATTCTCAATCTGTTGGCATAAGCCGAATTTGGAAATGCTCTTGGCCCATTGGACGAGATGAAATAGATGGAACAGAATAAAATCACAGACCGGACATATCAGTATTACAAATTTCTATCCAAATCAAGCAACTTTATTGCTGTTTTAAAATATACACTATAAAATTTCAGAGAATCTTAACTTTACATGTAAAAGGAAAAAAAAATAGTACATTTATAGAACATTTTAAAACATTGCGCTAATCTCATTTGTTTTTCACGACTTTTGTTAAAATGATTTTTTACGATTAAACTCTCGTTTCCTCCCCCCCTCCCCCATAATAGTCTTACTAAATGGATGTCTTTTTTCAAAAACTCTTTCATGCCCTTGAGGGGGAGGGTTAAAAATAGAGAAACATTTAATCTGCTCAGTCCTATCAAGGAATGACTGTATTCATTCGTACGAGAAAATAAATGTAACAAAAAACTGGCACACTTGCGTAATACTTTGTAGATTCACCGCAGTTTGATTGCTTATTAACATCGTACTGAGAACTATTGGCGATAAACTTCGTAATTTATCGACAATAGTCCTCATGTGTTATTGACCACCATGAACAAATAACACATGAACTGGCAACCCACTCTCCAAACATTCACACCATGCCCTTGTGAGAATTTTGATATTCGACATATGTAATGTGAAACAAGCCCTCTACACGACGGGTTTGTTGTAGCATCGGGATACGAACCCACGGCTCGATGAAAAAATGTTGACCTCACGCTCTCAACTATTCTTTTGTTAAAGAAGGGAATTTCTTGATCTATTACTTATATTTTAGGCTGTATGCTGTATATTTTTTTCTCTCACGTCGGGTATTGCATGGTTGCGTGAGATAACACTTAACTAATATACTCCAAGGATTTATTAAAATTCGATGGGATCTCACAAATACGTTTAAATTTCACCATAGAAAATTGGTAATTTAATCTTTCATGTGTGGGAATGAGAACATGTGTTTCTCTAATTCTGTGTCAATAAACATTTATTCCTTCTTATCTGTTGAGTATATATTTAGCTTCACAATATTCCGACTCCGGCATGGTCTAGTGGTTAGGATACCTGGCTCTCACCCAGGAGGCCCGGTTCAATTCCCGGTGTCGGAAGAATAATTTTTCCTCCTCACATTATACGCTTTTTTTTTTCAATGAAAACAGAAAATAGTGATTTCCTTTCGAAAAAAAATCAATAGTTTGCTTATATACGATACAGGATAGGGAAAATGACAAAATATGGTCTCACGAGTTTCCGCCAATATGTTGCAAGTGTAACGTGCTCCATACTTAAGCAGTGATCTTTACTTTGGACGTTTTCCAAAATTTTGGATTCCTATGTTCGATAGCTCATTACATTACAATCCAAATGGATTTCATCACTTTTAAAACTGGTGACCTATGGAGGAGGAAGGGATGGCAAGATTCTAAACTGAAATGAATGGTCCTGAAATCATAATGGGACACCTCGAACATTTGAATGGTAGTGCACTGTTTCGTATGAATAAGTTCAATCCATCAGTATGAATTCTGGATATGAAGTATACTTTTCTTCTGAAAGGATGTGCGATCCGATAGCCGGAGAATGGCAGATGTTTTGAACCCTTGCTTCTGCTCTCCGATTGGTCGGCTTAACTCCTCCCTTCCACTAGCCCCAAAGATTATCAATACTTAGTTCATCAAAATACAATAATTTTTTCAGATTTAATTATTCTATATTACTGTTAAGCTATTAAATCACTTTTCTTCTTAATGGATTGAAAGCTTTTCATTAATATCTATATTACTATTCATCTGATGAAAATACGATTGTATTCCTGCCTATAATTTTAAATTCTACTTTTTTAAATTCAGAAGGTCTTTAAAACTTTAATTCCTAAATAAATGTAGATTCCAAAGTTTAGTTTCGCAATTGCAATGTAAAATCAAAGATCAATATCTGGAATGCGTAAGAAGCTACATTGTGGTTATAGTAGCCTAGTGGTCATGGTCGCGGACTTACGGCCGCCGTTGCATTCGTCGAGTCGTAGATTTGAGCTCAGATGCCACTAAAGACCCTTCGTGAAGCGAGGTTGATGCACAGTAAATCTGGACGAGGTCCCAAATCCACCTTTGGCATACTGGAAAAGTTTGGAAAGGGAGATGTCAACACGGGTGTTATCCTTCCGATTTGACCGAGGTTCACAATTTCGGGGTCCGTCAAGAATAGCCCTCGCGTTGCTTCACAGCTGATGATTCCATGAAAGAACCGCTTTAAAGAGCTTTCCTTGTGATGGAGGCTTCACTTAACCGAGGCTCTCAAGGGATCTTTTCCATGGGAGTTTACTGTCTCTGGTAAACACGGGTTACGCGCCCCCAGGATATCCTAGAAATTCTTTTCTATTTTCTACCCTTCTTCTCGTATCAGTCAATTTTGATCTTTCATCCATTTTTTTAAACATTCAATTAACAGTTATGTGGCGGCTGCCTACGTCACCTTTTTGACTGCGGAGCTGCAAGCTGACTTGAACAAAAGG
>BMAW01053075.1:0-51005 GCA_019974015.1 Nephila pilipes
TATATATATTAATGTCAAAAAGGATTTCTAAATACGCATGTCTCTAAACTAATAATAAATTATAAAGTTACAGCAAGAATAAGTTTTTTAAATTTAATATGTAAAGTCAAAAAACTTGTAATATAATTATATTATTATTAAGAAAAAGCTTACGCTTAATGAAACATAAATATCAGGATTCATTAAAACAAAGGCAGCAAAGTTTTAATAAGCAGATTAAGCTAAAATTTATAGAAGACAAAAAGTCAAAAAATGAAATAAAATAATTTGAATTGTTTTATAAGTATAATATGAAAATAAGCATGTGCATATGCAAATAAAAAATTATCTGTCTATATAATATATAAATAAAACTATGTTTTTAAAACTAAAATTAGATGTTTAAAATAATCCTATTATTACATATGTATTGAATTAACAAAAAAAAAAAAAAAAATACTGAAGCTTACAAAGAAATGAAGAGAAATGAAATGGAAGTAGTGCAATATAATATGCTTTTCATTATATATATATATATATATATATATATATAAACATTTTGGATTCTGGTGGTTTTTCGACCCTGAGGTGGGGAAGAGTGGGGATTGCTCTTGATGCGGTATCTCGTTTCGAACCCTGGACCACTGGGTACGAAAAAAAATTGATCGGTCGCTTTTTATCGCCCATTGCTTTTTTATCATACCGAAGAGGATGAATATAACAACTCTAGTATTATTTTACACACACAGAGGCAAATACAAAATATCTAAATTCTTAAGAAAACATTTCATGTATATCATAAAACGAATAAGTTCCAAGATTAATATATGTCACGCACAGCACTCTGCCAAATGAGTTATGCTGTCAAAATAAATTAACCGATTTTAGATTGTAAAAGTTAAAATGCAAGTAAAAAGTATCATTAGTTGCCATTTAATGAATAATAGTAATCATGCGATATTCATCAATAGTATTACAGCAAGGAGAAGAAACGTTCATTAAATGAAAATCAAAGAAAAAAAATTAAGAAAGGAAATAAGGTATTTTAAATTGCATTATAAGTATAATAGGAACCAATAATGTAGTGTATATAATACATACATACACATACACAAAATATACATAATACATACATACATACAAACAAACAGACACACACACCACACATACATATATATAAGCTAATAATAAATTATAAAACTTCAGTGAAATAATTTCCCAACCTGTTAGACTAGGCTTAAGGACAACTTCCGCACCTTCCCCCTTGTAATTCGAAATTTGGTTGTGTTTGAATGAAAGTGAAGTTTAAAGGCGCAAGAGCTAAGTGTAGCTGTGTTGCCTTAAGCAGGATGTAACTGTGGTCAAGGCATTGAAAAAAAAATAGGGGGGGGGGATAGAGCTGCCAAGAAAGAGGGTTGAAAACAGAGAAGAATTTTTGGCGTATTTTTGGGGCGCTTCACCTGTGTTTATTGAAGACGGTAAATTCTTGGGGAAAAAAAAGCCTCTATAGTGAGTTGGGGTCATGATTCCTGAGCACATCTGAGAAAAGGCAAGCCCCTAAAGTTCCGTGATATAATACTCAGGGTAAGAGTGCCTAACTATATCCCCAGAAATTGGGTAACCATTTTTGTCGCCACTTTGACATTCATGAGTTAGAGTTGGACAATTATTTCACACACGGTTACCAGTCTAGTAAACATCAAATGTGACGTCAGTGTGAAGTTGAGAGGTACAGGGAATTTTGAAATTCTGTGATTGGTTGTATATATATATATATATATATATATATATATATATATATATATATATGACCTAGTATGTATCTCCCTTCCTGCCACCTTTTATACTTACAAGATGACACGATTTGAGCCTAAGATTACATGTTCAAATATGAAAGTACTTGATGTTACCTGATAAGCTGATAATGTTCTTAAATACACTTAATAAAATGAGTTGGTTGGATTCAATATAATTTGAATAATTTGAATTTAGCCATTTTAATTGTAGATTCTTATCTTTACACGTAAAGTTGCTGCATTGTATATTATGCAGTTGAATAGTATTATTTTGCTGCACAGAGAATGCGTTAAATGAAGTAACTGGCATAATTTTCATCCTTATTTTTCATTTACAATAAAATGAATAAATTGAATTATTACAGTTTAATTAAATTAATCGTGGAAGGTATTCTGTTTCTGTTTCTCGCAAAATTGGTTATTTTTTATTGGATATTATTTAATTCATAAATGTTATTTTCCCTCTGTTTAAATGAATGGAATTCGAAGAAATGACTGGATCCTACATTTTCTTAAAATATTTTTTGGCTTCAGGTCATTTACATTGATTAGCTTAATATAAAATCTTTAAATTATATAAAAGTACTATTGATCAACAGTTAGTTCATTGAAAATGTTACTTATATTGTAAATACCACTGATTTTTATCATTGATTTAAATTTTCACTGGAAATTGTTTTCTATCTAGATTTTATTCATATATGTGTGAGCAGGATATGAATTTAACGAGTTTTTTATCCAATTAGTCTTACTATATTAAATTAGAACTAACAATCTTGCACTTAACTTTTTTCAATCATTTCTGCTCGTTTGTAGTAATTTCTTTCTATATATATTTTTTTCTGGTGTGTTATAATTTGATTTATATTCCGAACAATAATATTACGTTGTATAAGATATCATTTATTTAATAGTTCTTCTTATGGTAAGTACAATTATGTAATGATTGTTAGTTTTTAATTAAAAAAAGCTAAATTTTTAAAAACATTTTTGAAATCACTCCGAATTTTATCTTCTTATGTTACTCTATAATATTAAAAACTTAGTAAACTCCGTAAAAAGAATACTATTTTTATTCTTGAGATTTAAAAAAAAATATTACAAAATATTTTTATCTTAGTCTTCAAATTTTTGAATATCTGAAAATTTTGTTCAGTGGTATTGGAATTCGTATATTTTTTTTTCAACTACATGTTTATTGTTACTTTTTTTAGAAAAAATACTTGTAAGCTCATGAGTTTTTGTTTGAGTCTCCCATTTTTCCCCACCATTTCCTAAACTTTATTAATTTTGTGTTCTTTATGCGATTTGACGTTAAAAAAGGAAAATTGTAAAATACTTTTAAATCTATTTAACAATTTAGATTTCTAAGTTATACCTAACAAATGAAACATTTCGAAGAATAAGTATTATTCTGATGTATACTCTTAAAGTATTATCAGATGTATAGGAGGGGAAAAAACCAAACGACTTCTGTTCTAAATTATTTAATAGCGATATATATGCATGAAAATAAATATTTTATCTTGTAAATAGTTAAAAAGATTTGTTTAAAAGAAGAACTTGGAGAAGAAATTTAATTAGCCAATTTGAATTCAGACAAAATCATACAATTTAGTATTTTAACTCTGTACTTCAAAATATGATGCTTAAACTTCCTTTCAATTGTATTGATCAACATTAATTTTTAGAATTGTCTTTTAAAATTTAATTATAAAAATAGTCACTGAACCAACATTTAATTTTAAAGAAAACTGTTATTATATAATTTCAAAATATACCATTTGATGTTTCTAGAGTTTCTTTTTTTTTTTTCAATTTCTCTTCTTATGACCCTAATTTTAAAAAAAATGAACTGCAAAATCAGCAGCAGGAAAATCAAATGAATAAGAAATACATTTTATTTTTGCTTGTATATTTTTACTTAAGTACCTGTCGCCGGCAGGTAGTTAAGTAAAATAAACTTAAAGACCTCTTTTATTACAAAAAACCCTAGTTCTAAGAAGAGACAATTATGTTTCAAGATTTTATTTTCTATTGTCTAAAAAGTGCTACGATGGAAATTTATTTGGTAGGCCTTTTTTAAAGTTTAAGAATTTATTTTCCATTTATATTTAAAATAAAAATTTATTATATTTAAAATGTAATTTATTTTTATTACATCTCAAAAAATTTTCAAACTTTAAAAATTGCTTAAAATTTATTTATTTCCACTGATAAAAAGCATATTTAAAAAATATTTTTAAATATGAAATGTACATTAAACTTTCTTTCTAACTCTAAAATTGCTTAAGAATTTAATTTATAACATTACAAAATTTACTTAAGAATTTATTTTATGTTAAAAATAATTTTTCCATCAAATAATCAAAATCATTAAGGTTTTTTTTTTTCCATATTTAAAAAAATATTAAGTTTTGAAAATTCCTTTTCTACTGAAAAAATTAATTCTTAATATAAGAGAATTCTAAGTTTGAAATGCACCTACTTGAAGGAAAACATTACACGCTCACCACTTAAGCACGAACGAATGCCTTCCTGCAATAGGGAAAATCGAATTAAACTTAATTCTATCTCAAAAAAATCTTTTAAGATGCAAGATAAAAAAATTACTTATTTTATTTAGCTTTTCAGAGTATCTCTTCGGATATTTAGAATGCTATTTCTTATTATATTGTTTCTCAATATTAAAGATGATTTATTAATCTACCTTTACAAATATATTTTATTAATTGTAATTTTTAGTTAATCATGATATTTTTAATGACATATCTCTCCGAGTGGTCACATAATTTGACCAAACTCCTTCAAAGGTTCATTCAGATCCTAATTACTTCATTATATCAGGTTTGATTGATTACAGTATGTAAGAGATAGCTTTAAATCTGATGGTTATAATTACTTCATATCAAAGCCATTGGTGGAGATTAATCAACTTGCATTTTGAAAGGAATTCTAGCTAATAATTGATGATTTCAATCGTATTCTGTCTTTGAAGTGTGTATAGAATTAATTAGATAAACAAATTTGTTTAATTTTCATTTGTGTCTTAATGTAATTTAAGTTATTGAAACTCTAAAAGTACTAAGTGGAAAAGAAGTTTACATGTGAATCGATTCATTTTGTAAAATTCAGCGGAGCAAGACATTTCTTATTACTGCTAATTATTCTAAGTAATTCCCATTTTGTTTTCAAATTAATTAAATTTTTGAAAATCTGATGAATACTTTTGTGAATAAGATGTATACATTTGATTCACTCCATTTAGCCAAATGTCGCCCAAAAATTTAAGCTTCTATAATTACTATTGATTCCATACATTATCATAGTTTATTAATGCAATAAATATTTTACAAAACAATCAAACCACCCTTTCAATTACTATTATTATTTTATTTATAATTAGAAACACGGAAAGAAATTTTCCTAATTGCACGTTCGAATAAGATGTTCAAATTTGATTCAATCTAATTTGCAAGTACAACACGAATACTTATCCACTTTTAAATTCTGTATTTTTCTTGTTTGACTTCAATAAGATTTTTCGGGTATTAATTTTATATTATTAAATAAAGCTCTATCAAATATTATAATTATTTTAATTAGATTCTTTTATGAACTTCTGACATGAAGATTTTCTGATATAAATAATTACTTTGTGAAGAAGCGAATAAAGATTCAAATAAACAAAAATTAATGTTCCAAATATAGACTTTCTGAATTAATCGAATAATTTGTAAATTTATTACTAGATACTGTGTTAGATCTTTATTCCATATAATGTAATTCTCCTCATTGAAATGTGATTTCAATCGAGTTGTGGGTTTGTGCCCTGATACCATTAATGACATGCAGTTTAGTAGAGCTGATGTTCATTAAATCGTGTCGAATTCCTAAGTCCTCTCATTGGTATGGATTGGAAATTTAGAGAGGCAGATGCCTACTCATCTCTTGTCACTTGACCGAAACTTAAAATTATGAGGCAGTCTACAAATTTATTTCTGTTGATACTCAGTGCGACGTTAATGAACAATCAGTGATTTGTTAAATCCTTCTGCAATCCTATATCAAGTGGAGATCCAGTAGCTTATATTCTGTATTCAGCGCCATGTTTGCTTATGTTTCGTGTTGAATATGTTAAGTGTGTAATTGTATTCGAATAATAATTATATATACATAAAAAAGTAAAGAAATTTAATATATATGAAATGAAAAATGATCAATGACTCAAAGTCCATAAAATACCGCATCTTAATTCATTTTTTCAAATAAAAAAAGGATTATGAGATATTAGTACGCCTTAATATGTATCGTTATTTCTTTTCCTAAGAAATTGTGATATAAATTTCATACAGAAATCAATTAGACAATTAGTACATGAGTTTAGGATATAAAAAAAACACAATTGCTTGTATCTAAAAATATGAATTTTAGTTAACATAAAATATATTGGATCAAAGGCAAAAGGTAAATAAACGTATCCATTTCTTTTGACAATATTTCTTCTAATTACTTATAAATTTAGTTTTTTGAATTTCTTATTATTTCTAACTCAATGCATTAATTTCATAAATATGAATTTTTAAGCTATCATATAATTTTAAAGTTCAACAATTAGTTATTGATCGAGGAAAAAAAACACTTTCAATAGCTTTTATTAATCAATTAGAAAAGATTTGTAAATATTTCTCATCAGTACATTCATTGCTAAAATGAAACTCTTAATTGATCAGTGCAATTTATTTGATACTACTAACTAGTCTCTTTAAAGAAAGAGAGTGCCTCTTTACATATTATTCATTGTTATCCTAAGAATTTTGGAGATGGCCCATCAAAAGTTCTTAAGATGAATATTTCCTTGAAAAATGATCAGTGATTTTTCTTCTCTTGTTGAATTGCTTCAAGGCTATAAATCAGAATGTTTTCCCGGAAACAAAAAGCACTTAAATGTCAAGATTCGTTTTATACTCACGAGATTTGTGGTTCTGGAAAACTAACTAATTAGGACTAGTTAGAATATATTTTTTCCCGTTTCCATCGATTTCCCATCTTCATATACTCGTAGATTTACCTAAGCGTACTGTTCTCTGAAAATTATTTTAGGACAAAGATTAACATTCGGAACGCTTTCAGTTTCTCATAATGCAAGTTTTAATATTTAGTACTGCTTCAACTCAAATTATTAAATTATATTTTCGTATTACATTGGTTGAAAGTCTTATATTCAAACTAATAAATGTATTCTAAAAGTTTACTTTGTCACTAATTATCTCCGTTATGATTAAGAGATATGGTGACGCAATAAAAATCACAGCCAAATTTCTTTAACAAACTTATTCCATCTTAAATAAGCGATATCAAAATAAATTAATAATAGGGAACAGATCGCATCTTTAAAAAAACATTATAACGACGGATTCTACTTTTCTTAATAACTGTAAGTCATAGACTTGAATTGACCTCATTCGTTTCAAGTTAACTACTTTGATCAGATACGAATGGAGTATACGAGTACACATTAAGTACGAGGGTCATTCAAAAGTCCTTAGAAAAAGAGATAAACGAATTATTTTTGGTAGAATTCTTTACTTTCAATGTAAGCTCCTTTTAATTATTTCCTTGTACTCTTTTCCAAGTGTTTCTCTAACATTTTTTAAAAGAAATCTAAAAAAAAAAAAGATTTCAAACTATCCTCAAAATAGGCATCTGTCTGCAATGATGTATTTGTTCGATGTGAACCATTGTCCACTGAGTCATTATTTTATGTTTGGAAATAAAATAACTGGAGTCAGAATCCGGTGAATATGGTAGATATTATAACATGCTTGTCTAAAGTGTGGCCCACGGGCCGCATGCGGCCCAAAAGCCTTTAAAATGAGACCCAAACGTAAATTATGAAAATATTTAAATTTACATATTCAGTTGAAAAGTCCTTAAAAAGTAATTGTACTAATTTTAATTTTTTTCGTTAGCCATGGACGAAAGCACTGACGCTTCTGATACGGCACAATTGGCAATTTTTATATGAAGAATCTATGAACATTAAAATATCACGGAAGAAATGGTTGCTTTAGTACCGTTGAAAGACGCAGAGAAGTCTGTAGATTTATTCGATGAAAAGGTTTTCCTTATCTATGAAAAATCTATCAGCTATCATAACCGATGGAGACCCTGATATAGTTGGTAAAATTGGGGAACTCGTTAAAATGGTTAATAATGAAGCCGTCGCTGCCGGCAAGACGATTTTGATGGCATATCATTGTAATTTACATCAGGGTAATTTTTGTGGAAAAATTTTAAAAATGAAAAGTGTATTAAGCGTTGTTATAAAAACCATTAGCTTTATAAGAGCAAAAGGACTTAATCATAGACAATTTGAAGAGTTTCTTAAGGTAATGGACACTGAATTCGCAGTTATTTATTATACAGAAGTAAGATGGTTCAGTAAAGAAAAGTGCTCAAAAGATTTTACGATTTGAGATTGAAATAAAAATATTTATGGACACAGAAGGGAAAACTGTCAACAAATAAGAGGACGAAGATTGAATTTTAGATTTAGCCTTTTTAGTAAACTTAACAGATCATTTGAATGATTTAAATTTGAGACTTCAAGGGAAAATGCAATTTATTAATAAAATGTTCCAAACAATTACAGCGTTTGAAAGAAAATTGAAATTTTGATATAATCAAATAAAAGTAAATGATTTGACACATTTCAGTACTTTGGCTGCACATACACCTGTGAGTTGCACAAAATGTGCTGCATTAATTTTTGATTTAATTCAAGAGTTTGAAAATAGATATCAAAATGTTTGAAAAATTGAAGAGCATTTCAACATATTTCCTACTTTATTTTCTCTATAAATAAATAAATTGCTTTCAAATCTTCAAATGGAGTGCATTGAACTGCAAAGTGACATTCAACTGAAAGAAAAATTTCGGGATATTTCTTTACTGGAGTATTATAAAGACTACCTACCCCGCGATAAATATCCTATTTTTCACAATCATGCTTTTTAATGTCTTCAGATTTTTGCAGTACTTATATTTGTGAACAATTATTTTCAAGAATGAAGCTTACAAAAAACAAAAATAGGACAAAGATCACTGACAAACATCTTGAAAATGCAGCAAGAATTGCTACCTCGTCTATTGAACCCGATATCGATTTGCTTGTTCAACAAAAGCAAATTCATCCAAATCATTAATTCGAATTTTTCCATCTTTATAAAATCCAAACTAAATGAAACGAAACTTTTACAAATTTAAGAAAATTAACGTACTTATACATATCTAATTCAAATTTAAAAAAAAAATATGATAAAAAGAAGTTAATTTATTTTAATAAAACTACATAGAGTTAATTTTTATTTCAATTTGTTGAAAAATATTGTATGTGCGGTCCAGAAAATTTTATTTTTTTGCAGTGTGGCCCTCAAATGGTCAAAGTTTAGACACCCATGTATTATAATAATTAAAAATCCCATGATTTTGGACATCGAAACTGCACAGTTTTGGATCCGTGCATTGTTTTGTTGGAAGAGGATCGTTTACTTTTTCAAATGAGGATGTATTTTTTTATATCTTCATTCAACCGTTGCAATAACGCCACATTCTACTCGCCAGTTCTTGTTTTTTTTTTCTTTTCCCAGTAATCATTGAGGTGATTCCGCGTGTGGTTCAAAAACCTTGGTCATCACCTTTCCAGCTGGTTTCACCATCTTTGCTTTTTTCGGAGTACGTTCGTCTTGAAAGCTCATTATTTTGACGATTCCTCTGTCTTTGGAGTGTAGTAGTGTACCATGTTTAGTACACAAGTATATATTGATGCAGAAACTCGTTAAGAGTGAGACGAAAAGAGCCAAAACAGCCTCAAAGACGACGATACATTTGCGTTTATATTCCACTGAGAGCAAACCTGGCACCCAACTCACCGAGATTTTTTTCACACCCAATTTTTCGTGCAAATTTGATTCCAGTGGCATTAGTTATTTCGATTACTTTGATTCTTCGATCACTCATAACCATATCATTTTGTCAATCATTCCCGGAGTAATCAGTGATGACCTTCGTTTGTGGATGTACAGCCCCATTTAAACTTAATTAAACAATTGTAAACAGTTGCAAACACAAGAACAGATGGGTCATGATCTTCATCCAACTCAGCTTTGATCTGTTTCAGTGATAAGTCTTGTAAATATCAGTATTTAATCACCGCTCAAAAATCTGTCTTATTTTATCTATTTTCTAAATCAACACAAGTTTCATACTTCAATAGACAGTAAAAATGAAACGATGCGATGGAAATAATTGAAACTTTGACAACTGTCTAGTGAGTCATGATGCTTACTAAATACAAACCATTTTCAACGCGACGAGCACAATCTTTTGTAATTTTTAAAGTTTTATTGAACGATCTTCATATATCACCTCACGGTTGCTCAAATCAATATGATATACTTATATAAATCTGTGTAATCACCCTCTACCTCTATCTTCTAACCGTTAACCTTCTATATCCTATTCACTTATAGCATTATAAAGATAACTTAAATATGCCACTGTTCTTTTACATGGTGAGTTTCTAATATTAAACATCGCAGTAAAGGAACATAGAAGTTAATCAAACGGAATTGCGTGAGTGACTGCGTTACGACTTTAGTATTTGGATTTAGAAAGTAATATCTATAGGATGAAATTCTATAATTTTCTATTTATTACATATAAATATGCAATAAATCTTGAAATTTAATTTTTAACTCCTTAATTTATATAATTAGTAACATTTACTTATATAAATAACTACGTAAATATATATTTTGGAAACATTTATAGATATTTTTAAACCAACTTGGAAAAGAATAAATACATATGCAGTACCTCATGCTATGAATAATTATAGCTCTTCGAGCAATTTTTTTCGATTGCTTTTCGCAAATCGGTAAAATTGTGAGTAGTGTTTGGTTGATATCTCAAGTAACAATGCAGAAAAAAAAAGACATTGAAAATATAGCAGATATTTCTTAATTTGTATAGAAAGGAGATGACTAGGGCTAGGAAATTCCAATGATATAAAACTTTTTAAAGACGTTAAGAAGAAAGAAGCCGTTCTATTTATTCAGATTCTTCGCAAGCAGTCTAGACTAATATATGGGTCTTGCACTATTTTTAAGTCATTATACCTTTTATTAAACTGATACACTGTATCGACTTAAATATTCAAGGACAAACACTGTAATCTGTAATGTAATTTTAGAACATAATGTATGCTTAAAACTATCAATTTCTCCCAGTCGGTATAAGTAAATTCAAGCAATATATACATAAAATTGAAATATTTTATCATGTTTCTTGCTGAACTCTTCAGAACATATATATTTGATCCATAATTAAATCTAGTATATCAGTAAATGCTATTTAATTTAATACTATGCTCAAAATACAAACGAGTTATACACTAAAAATTGCAAAATCACGGAAAAGTTTTTGTTTAAGAAAGAATATAGATACAGCAGATTAATGGGAACAACATTTAACATACGAGTACATCTATGAATTTCCACAGAGCTAATCATTCAGTTGCTTTTAAAAATTCAGTATTTCATAAACATAAAAGATGTAAAATTTAGATAGGATGCCATTTAATTGTTTCAGTAACATTCCTAAATGGGTTCCTCTCAAATTTATTCAATATGATGTCAGGACTGAGAAACAAAATGAAAATGGATTGTGACACATATAAATAATTTACGATAATGATCATTTATATTTTTTAAACTATAAATTCTTTATATATGAATAAGAAATGGATTTCTAGTGAATGATTTTTATGTAGTCATTTTTTCATTAAGTCTCAGACTCCATATAAACTAACTTTATTACATATACTGCATATTTCCGAGAATAATGCGTTTTGTTTTTCCTTCCAAAAATCTATCGAAAATTCGAGGCCCGAGTATTAGCTGAAGTGAAAAAATGAATTCTAATTACGTTCGCACATGTAGTCAGAATGGTCAAAACTCTCTCTCTAACATAACTCTGGAAGCCCTCTCTGTGTCTTGTACATTTTTACCATTATTTTGTTGTCTTGTATACGATATGTGTTATCTGTGATATGGTTTATTTTCTGAACCATTAAAATGTTTTCATTAAAAGATGCCGTATAAAATTTTATATTTCCCTCTCATCTTTTAAATGAGAGGAAAATATAAAATTTTATACAGCAAATTTCAAAATACAAAGGATTCTATCTACCGAAAGTTGTACCTGGATTATGGCTGTACAGAGGTGTTCTTAGGTGAAAAACAAGTTCAAGAAGGGAGAGAAAATGGTCTTCAATTCGCTGTGATTCCACTATCATAAAATCAGCCAGTAATCGTCGTCCTGTGTTTCATACTTTGGATCAAACCCTCATCACAAGGATTAAAGAATCGTGAATGAACGGTTTTATTGTAACTCTTAAGCTTTTCGAATCAGAATGCTCAGCGTGATGAAGCAATTTGGATTTAGATAAGAAAAAAGATTTAGAAAGAGACAAAATCGAGCTATATGTGGTGATTTATCCCCCACGCTCAGCTAACGGATAAGTACTTACGGTTTTAGTTAACTGATAAATCTGTATGTAAGCTAACCCTTCAAAATAACTTAGAAAAATTTCAAAAAATTCTCTTTTGTATACGAAATTATATGGTACTTAAAGTAAATATTTAATTCAATAAACTAATATTTGTAATTTAAAGATAAGTATTGTGCTCATTCTTACAGTAAAAATATTAAAATAAAAAATTGAATTACTACACAGTTGTCATTGGTAATTATATACATATCCATCCCGTTTTTACAAAAAAGAATTTATGCAACAAACGAATATAAAGTTACTAAACTGGTAAAATATAAAAATTGAAGCATAAGGCATGAATGAAAATTTAATAGTCTTTAAGCATGTAAGAAATACATTACATAGAATTGTTAATGAAAGATTCTTTGATACGTGCTATATAATATAATGAAAACATATTGAATGAATATTTGAGAAATATAATACAGTTTCTTTAGCATTTTATTGTTGATATTTCAAGTATGCGTATATTCTTCTATGGAAAATATGATATTTTTATGTGCATTTAACTTTATTTTAAAAATATTATTTCGTTTACCCTGTGGGTATTATTTATCTTTAATATATGAATATAAAATTATGAGCTAGAATTTTTTCTTTCCATACGGTTTTTATTTCTTACTATCATACCGTTATTTTTTTCATAAATATCTTGTTTTCTAAAGCACAATTTGCATAAATGTTATGTATTTTTTAAAAATGTTTTTGGTAATATGACTTAAATTTATATGTCATCAAAGATGCAAAAAAGTAACTAAAATAGGACCAAATTACTTAGAATTCAAATGCAAATGTCAAGCCACTATTTTTGTTTTGAGACGTTCAAATATTATTTTCTTATAGTTTATATATATATAAAATATATATTTATATATATTTTATATTATAATTTATATATAGTTTAAATATATTTTTATGTATAATGTAGATATATTATATATAAAAAGTAATCAGTTTCAATAATGAACTTTATTATCCATTCCCTTTTTTTAATTTTTATAATCATCATTAGATGCCTCTCAGAAAAATAGGAATTGTGCACTGAACAATTTTAAAACTATCTGCGATAAAAAAAAGGATTGAAAAAATAATTAATTGCACCCTAATCACATGCTCAAATAAAACTCAAATCGTAATTTAACCAAAACACAACTGAAAATTTATCATTTTATTATTAAAAAAAATCTCCGATTAACGTTTTGAATGAATCAATAACTAATTAGCTTTCAAAATAATACCGATATAAAGAAAAAAAATGGATAAGGTTTTTTTATTTAAAAAACATTCATCAGCTAGAAAAAATGGTTTGAACGACCACCAAAAATTTAGTGGAAAATGAATATCACGGTACACTTTTATGTTTTACTCTCTTTTTCAAGGGAAATTTTCCATGTCTCTGACAATGGCAACCTCTCCTTATGGTCTACGGATCTTTAACACTAAGGTATTTAATCTATTTAGTCACTTTTCTCTTGCTTTTCGCAAATATCTTAAATGATAGTTCAAATAAGTTTCTATTCCCCTTCACCTTCCTTCTCTATCATCGCATGCTCTTTTACACAGGAATTCCTCTTATAGTCAGCGTTGTTTTCGTTGAGTTGTAGGTTCGAAGCTTGATGCCACTGAAATAGAGCTAATGCATGTGAAGCAGAGGTGATGTACGTTAAATCTGGCCGAGATACGAAGTTTTACCGTTGGCGTGGTATGAAAAGATACAGAAATTAGTTTCAGTTTAGGTGTCCTCCTTTTCACTTGACAGAGATTCAAATCCACGATGTTCATCACCAATAGCTTTCTTGTCGCTTTTCAGAGTGACGTTAAAAATCAATCACAATTGTTCGCGGAAATTTCCGTGGTATTTTAGAGTCTTTTTTAATCTCCTTAAAAATACTCGTATAATCTTTTCTACAAGATGTAATAAGTTATATAACTTTGAAATAAAAATTTATAAAATGAAAATATAAGAAAAATATTCTTTCTTTCTTATACTCATTCTTACTTTATTTTGTACATTCTTTTAATGTACTGGAAGCATTTTACCAAATATTCACGTGTAATCCAAGAGAACGTAAGATTGAGATGATTGAAGCCTGAAGTCATAGCAGCTAGAAACTGTGGTGAATAAGAAAAGACTATAAAGTAAATTTTCTTAATATATTGGGCTTTTAATGCGAACTATTCAACACATTTCTATTCATTTGGATTATACACTTCTGGAAGTCTATGAACTTCATAAACTCATAAAATTAAACTCTTGAAATTTCTCATTATTTTCATCATAATTACCTATGCAATAAAATATCCTCTTTGAATTTTAACAGTTACCTTACATGTCTTTAATTTCACTTAATGTTTTAACATGTTTTACACAGTATACTTTAAAATTTCTTAATACTTAGAGTTTGGTTAATTAATTGATATCTAAGAATTTAAATGCCTTCTTAAAATAACTATTGAGGATGCAAAATTTTCTTTCGATGAATTCCTTTACAAGCATTGCAGAGAGATAGAGCATCATGAATTCATTTCTTTTGTGTCCTTTGTCCTCATCTTTCCTTTGTTAATTACGAAATTATAACAATTTGTAATTTTTGATTGATGGTTATATTAAAAGTTGATTTACATTTTAAATCTGTAGCTGCATTTATAATGTGTGTATGTTATACATTATTTCATTTTTATTCGTAACTAATATATAATTTCAAATTTATCTTTGAAATTAGCTTTGTTTGTTATTATTCATAATTGTATGAAATGAGTTTTTATTCTTGAAATACAGAGTTATTCAAAATGAATCACCCGATTTCAAAATCTTATATTTTCATAAATATGGATGATAAGTAATATTTAAATACAAAGGGAAAATATAAAGTTTTTCTTACAAGTGTTCGCGCTATATAACTTAATTAGTTAGTTACATGTATAATTTCAATTCGATATGAAAATTCCTACCAAACGCGTTGTAAAGTATCAGTGGTAATTGATTGTACAACAGATGAGAAGCGTTGTTTAGGTTCAAATAAATTTGATTGTAAAGGAGATGCACAGATTTTATCTTTGATATACCCTAAATGGAAGAAATCGCATGGAGCCGTAACAGGCGACTTAGGTGTTAAATACTGTGTAACATTGAGTCACTTGGTCCACTGCAACTAATCCAACTGCTAGGTAGTTCCGTGAAAACTCTTAAAACAATTTTCGCGATATAGTTTCACGAAAAACGCACGATGGAAACATTATTACTCATAATATTAAACTTCCCAATGTTTCCTTACAATTCATGTATTATTTATGATTACGCGTCGTATACTTTGGAAAATATAGAATTTTGAAATCGGATGATCTATTCTGATTACTCTTGCATTATAAATATTTCACCACCGGACCCCGGGCGAGATATTTGCTTTATTTAACCATGGCTTAAGCCTTACGAGAAGACCAAGCAACTTTACTTTCTTCTCTCTTCCGCCAGAACCTTTTTGTGCACTAATGTAATTGAACTAATGACATGAGCTTGTATGGTCATTCTTGCCACTCTTAAATAATGGATGTTTAGGTACCATAGGATACCAATATTTATTATAGCACATAAGTGTCTAAGACGTTGATTATTAATAAGGTTTATTTCTGTTTCTAACAATGGAGATCTTTATTTTACAATTGATTACATCTGAGCTATTCTACAGCAAGTTTAAAATCTCAGTTTAATCTTATGAATATGTATGAAAGTCCTCGTTTATCCTAATCGAATTGATTGTTGAGATTTTTGTCTGTAAGATATGGGTTGTATCTAAACGTGCACTAGGCTTATCGCATATTTGAATGCGTATATTAATCCCTTCACCAAAAATTAGTACATTAATGTCAGCTTTGAATAATTACTCTAACTATTCTCTTAAAAAATACTTTCCAATGATTATGTAATGGAAAATAAATGTCGTCCTTCATTTCTACTTACTAAGTCTCAAAGAATCACTCTTGAACACATATATTGTAATTCAAAATATTTTGTGTTCTGAACCACTATGCATATTTTTCAATTCCATCAATGAGCTAATATATGAGTGAGTATCGTTTAAATCAATTGTTACACGTTCTTAATTCTCCTAATATATTAATGGTTGGATGGTCGATTGGAATTTTTGATAGTCAATCACCATGGAACTAATTGTACTAGACACGGGATTAAAGAGTTCTTATTTTATTAAATGAAAGATTATATTGAGGAAAATTTAAGCTGAAAACCTGATAAGCGAACAATAATAATAAATATGAGGAACGTCAGAAATGCTAGAGAGAACTGGGTAATTTCCTTTGAGATATGTGACAATGGATGAAACATGGCTCCCTCATTTCACTCCGAAGTCCAATCGACAGTCATCCGAGTGGACTGCACACGATGAACCCGCTCCAAAGCGTGAGAAAACGCAACAGTCGGCTGGCAAGGTTATGGCGTCTGTATTTTGGGATGCGCATGGAATAATTTTCATTGACTACCTTGAAAAAGGAAGGACCATCCACAGCGACTATTACATAGCGTTATTGGACCGTTTGAAGGACGAAATCACCGAAAAACGGCCGCATTTGAAGAAAAAGAAAGTGCTGCTTCACCAAGACAATGCACCGTGTCACAAGTCAGTGAAAACGATGGCAAAAATCCATGAATCGGGCTTAGAATTGCTTCCTCATCCACCGTATTCTCCAGATCTGGCACCCAGCGACTATTTCCAGTTCTCAGATCTCAAAAGAATGCTCGCTGGGAAGAAATTTTCGTCGAATGAAGAGGTGATCGCCGAAACTGAGGCCTATTTTGAAGCAAAGGACAAATCGTACTACAAAAATGGTGTCGAAAAGTTGGAGGGTCGCTTTAATCAGTGTATCACCTTTGAAGGGAATTATGTTGAATAAAAAAAATCTAATTTTGCCAAAAAAATTGTGTTTTACTATGGTAGGTCGGGGACTTTTCAAATGACCTGTTATGTGTGTTACATTAAAAGAATTTAAATTATTATGGATGATACGTTTGAACTGAGCATTCTGTACACAATTCAGAAAGTGCAATTTATATTGATAACTTTAAATTGAAATGTTATACCTGTTAAATGTTAAAAATATAATTTTATGTTTTTAATTTTGTTAATGATCAGGTGTTTTTATTTAATACAATATTTGAGAGTTTAATCAAAATATCGTTTCAATTGCTAATAAATGAATAGCAATTTATTATAACACCAGTTTTCTGATGAAAATAAAAGTGTTTAAGTAATTTTAATAAAAACAGTTCCAAACTCAAAAAAACACCATTACATGCATAGATTAATTTCAATTGAGAAATCTAAACAGTTTTCATAATAAATTGTCTAATTTATATATAATATCGCAAAAATTTCGGAAGATTTTGATAAATTTGTAATAAACAGTTTATATCAAATTTCTTATGAGTATGGTATAAAAAGTATTCTGGTAATATCTTCTATATTTTTCTACGCTCGTAAAAATTTGTTTATAATAGTTGCAATTCTCATTGTATCCGGATAAGTATTAATACCTTTATCAATGATTCATTGAAAATTAAGTTATAATGTTGAGTAAAATTATGTTAATGAATGAAATTAATTAATTTATAAAAAAGAAAATTCCTGTTAAGTGTTCTAGCTCTTAGAGTTACTGACGTATCATCAAGAAATTGTGGGAAATTTGAAATTTTATTAATTTTAATGAAAAAGAGATTTATATGTGTTTATAAATGACTTTCCACTAGTGTTAAATTAATGTCTGAAACATTTCATCTTAAAAAATTATTTTTTTCAATGTTTTTGAAATATGTATCACCAATCGATAGAAATTTATTTTCCATTCCTTCAGAAATAATAAGAAATATATAATTATTATAGTCGTAATGAAAGAAAGTCATTCGTAGCGTGCTTAAAACTTTCATTATTTAATTTATTTATGCCTTGAAGTCCTCTAATTTTAAAATTCCATATAACTATCTATAATTTCTTAAGAAGTATTCGAAAGAGAAATGTTGATTCCATATTAGACATTTTAAGGGATCCGTCTTCCAATCTATAAAATTGAAACTTCAATTCACTTATTACGAGAATATCAATTCACTAATTACGGGAGTATATCAAGAGAACTTTATGCGAAATCGGTTTTAATTTTTAGTTGAATTATTAGTTGAATTTATTTACATTTTTTGCACTAAAAGCAAAATAAAATTCTACAAGTATTAAAGAAAATTGTGAAAATTGATGAGAAACACCTTTTCTTAAAAATTTTACCCAAAATAAAGAAAACGTTTCTAGATTAATCGTTTGCATGAAGTGAACTACTAGTAATATGAACCTCCAACTGAGATCTTATAAATCTCTCTGTGATTAGGTTTGAATGAAATTTGAAACAAAAGCTACTTAGAAAACTTTGTATAAATGTTTGTAAAAAAGGTTCATGTTATGAAAAAATTCTTTTCCTATTGTTGATTAGTCAACGATATTAATTAATGCATTATCACTGCAACCTAACTCTAAGAAGATCATTAAAAATATAATGACTTTGGTCCAGCTGGGATAAAAATTGTCAACAATATTTTTTAATACTCTACATTTTGTAAAAGCCTATTTCTCACATAAATCAAACTTTTAAATAATACTATTTCACACTCTCTGCGTTTTAGACTGAAAGCAGTTTGTATAAGACTTACATTCCCATTCCATGTATATCTATCAAATTCAACCATTTTTAGAAATTTGCTTCATTTTAAATGTATAATATTCTAATAGAATGTTTAGGAATATGACAATTATATATACATATATCTTCTTAAGAGAATTTTCAAGCATTGAAATACTTCCGTGTTTATTATTGCATCATTTTATTTGATATTTTTTCATCTTCAAAGGAATCGCAAAATATTTTGTGCGCATAAATATTTGCCAACATTAATATTTCAAAGAACTTCAATTTCACTTTGTCCTTTCGCTTTTTTTTTAAATTTAAAAACCATTTCTGAATTTTCGATTTGTAGATTATCGAAGGACGTGAAGATTTTTGCATTCAAGAAAAAAAAAAAGAAATCTCAATACAATGAAGGAACTGAAATTTAATTTTGAATTTCTGATTTTTAACGAAATATGAGATATTAAATACCTGCATAAGCATTAACCATTATATTAAGAGGAGATGGGAATTTTTACAAAATTTATTTGACGCTCTAAATTACCTATATTAAAAGGATTGTGAGCATCTGAGTAAATTAACAATTTCTAGCATCTATAAAACAAAGGAGATTTATTTTTCTTTAAAAGAATAATTTATTGTAAGCCATATAAACTTAAGTAATATTATACGTCACATATTTATTCAAGTGGTAAAATTTTTGAACCATTCAACCAAACTTCCATTAATGCTTCAAAACTCCAACTTCTCTACCCATTTACATTTCAAATTCTATTAAATGACCTTTTCAAACCAATTTACTGGAGTTGTTTTAAATGATGAGACGTGTGGTGATTCAATTGATACCCGGCCAATGTGGAAATTAAAGGAACAAGCAACAAAAGGAATCCAAGACTATTTTAAACGAGACTTTCGGAACATTCCTTCCAATCTAAAAAGCTACGTATCAAGTAATTTTGGATACAAATTATTAATTACTAATTCTAGATATGATAAAAATAAGGTTTGGAGAGCCGAAGATCTCTTGACAGTTCCCAGCAGTCCAAGGTGACAAATTGTTGCTCAATTCCGCTTTTTGAAAGGCCGTAAGTGCTTAGCAGAACATCTTTATTACATTGCATTGGAATCTGTACGACCACTGGCTGCCCTTTCAGCAAGAAGGCAGATCCAATGAATAGAGACCACTCATCACTGTGCATCACTTAAAGGTGACTCAAAAACTGCGTTTTACTGACGTACTAAACTACAATGACTTCAGTGACCTGATGTTGTAAATTACATCTATTAATCTGAATTGTTTAGCTTAAGGAAGTTGTAAATTTAAGTACTTCACACCGGGAATTTCGAGTTTGTGGCGACACTATTCTGCAACATCGCTAGAAGTTAAGACACCTTACTTAACAAACGTCCTTTCAGAGACGTTGAGACGTCCTTTCAGCCTAGTTGGTAGGAGCGCATTCTTCGGACCCTCTGGTCTAGGGTTCGAAACGCAACTGCCACACTTAGGTCACCAAACTACTCTCTCCCCTCCATGGGGTGCGGGGTATAAAAACTTCCTCCGATGCTTCGGAAGACACGTCCTACGCCTAAGTGGTGACTCAGGATTTTAAAACTAGATGGTAGCAGAGCCTATCACTACTGTTTGCATATGCCCCCGACGAAAAACACTTGTCTCTGTATATCTAACGAAGACAACCGCACATAAATTATGACGAGTTATATTCCAACTCTGGCGCACATGTCGAAAAGATCCGCAACTCACAATGAGACAATCAATGACGCAAATGTTAACTGTCCCAAACAAAAGCTCAATTCAACAGGGATGGGGTGCATATCAATTGCAGTAATGGCTGAAAAAAAGCAACCTTCTGTACAAACTAATGTGTTTCTCTTCGTCTCCTACAACAAAGCACGATGTTGAAACGCCTTACTAAATTAGCCAGACGAGACGTCTTTTCAGTCTAGTTGGTAAAAACGCAACAAAAAGCAACCAATCAACATTCTTCGGACCGTCTGGTCTGGGGTTCGAAACAACCAGAACTTGAAAGCAAACAACACTCTCTCCCCCTCCACTAAGCTCCCCCGATGCTTCGGAGAAAACTTCTATTCCGATATTGCAAAACGCTTTTACTCGGAAAGAAAATAAAAGCAAACAATATTTTAGAATTTTTTGATGAAATTTAAATGCATAATTTTAAAAGTATAATTTGTAAGCCACTTATTTATTGCAATACAGACCTGTGGTTAATTAATGTCCCACGACATATTTATAATGTCGTAACGACCAAGAACTTCAAGACATGGTAATAAATTGCCATACTTCAGATTATACGCAACTTTAATAAATTTATTTTCAATGTTTTACAGCTCTTGACTTTTGTTCATTAAAGCACGAGGTGATATTAATTTTCTCAAAACAAGCGCAAATTGCTAAGAAATCATTTTCAGATTGCAATATGAAAACGTTACAAATTTTTCATTTTCTTTTAATTCATTTTAATTTTGCATACGTTTATCATTTGGCTGTATTATTATTTAATAGAGTCATTACTTTATTAATTATTTCGATTTCCGTTTTTCTCTTCTTTGTATAATAGCCACATACAATTTGAAGCTTGGGAATTTACTTCTACTTCAATACTAAGAAATCCCATTTAAATTTATTTTTTTTTCAGTTTATGTCCAACATTTAAATCACATGTGACGTAGCATTATCAGTGTCAAAGTCAATTTATCCGCAGTTCGATTTCTTACACTCAGGAAGAAAACGAGTTTCAACTAAAATCTAAGAAAGATTTTCTGTGATTTTCAACTTTAGAGAGGGACTTATATAGAAGTACTGAAGTAGAGAGTAAGAGAAAGAAAAATAAAATTAATTTCAATTCATAGTTTTTCGCATAAACTTATGGAAATGGAAATTGTATTGGAAGAAGAAGTAGAATCGATTAAATAGAATAAAACCGTATAAATTGAAATATGTAATAAACATTATATTGATTCGCTCGAAGTTAATTTAAATGTTGTCACAAGTTGTTCTTTTATTAGCCACCTAACGGAATAATGTTTTAGTTGGATAATTTTTAACGTACCAGATAACTTTTCAATTTGTTATCGTTTTTTCAATTTTAACTACGTTTAGCTTAAATATACTCGATTTAATAGTTTATTGTTTGCTTTAATTTTAATTACATTTAGTTTAAATATATTCCAATTTAATAATTTATCGTTTGCTTTAATTTTAGTGCTGGAAAAGTTTACTATTGCCCATTTATCGATATTTCATTGTTTATTTTAATTATAAAGTTTGAGTAATTTAATAATCATTATAAAAAAAATTATGGGTGGCTAAATCTGTTCTTAGCCAAACTTTCCATAGAGCCTTTTTTTCATTTTGAATTGTCTAAAATATTTTTTTACCTTTTTAATTACTTGATTTTATATAACTTTCCAGATATTTTGTGAATTCAGTGAAGCTGAAAAAATTTTTAGAACATAATTTTAATTAGTAACATCATAAATCATATTCGGCGTGGCCTGCCTAATGGTCATGGTGGTAGACTTGCTGCAGGTGGTTTTCGTCGAGTCATGGGATTAAGTATTGATGCCACTAATGAACCACCGTGAAGCAGGAGCTGATGCACGTTAAATTTGTCGACGCTCAAAGTCCTCCCGTTGGGGTGGTGCGGAAGTTAAGTATGGGGGTTGACAATTTAAGTTTCATCGTTATCAGTTGACGGAGTTTCGAAATTACGAGGTTCGTCACCGATTGCCTTCGTGTTGCTTCGAGTGCGACGTTAATAAAACCAAACCAAACCAATAAATCATATTTCGTCAAATAATAATTTTAAACCAATGCTTACAGAATAAAGGCAAATGTAAAAACACTGTTCCCAAATTGAATGCGTATTTTGGATAGGCATTTCTGTTCCATTTGTGTGCGATAAAGGATGCATCACCGGCGAAATCAATAGGATCCAAGGTACCCGCAACAAAGCATACGATCACGGAGAGTATTTCCTGCAACCCCCATCCTTTGTGAGTACTTAATTTCGTCGAAATAATCTCGAAACAAAAATATTTCTTATGGGGTGAGGGTCCTGTATGGCTTCGAGTCGTAAGCACCAGTTCCTCGAAGGAGCACGATCACGAAACCGCTACTAGAGTACCTCCTCATCTTTCCCAGGAGCCTACATATTGTTTTTCAGTAAAATTCTTATCATGGACAGTTAAATTATTTTTGCTTTCCAAAGAAACACCTCATTTGCTTATAATTTAGGTTTTTTGCCATTGATTCTCTTTCAAATATTAAATTGTGAACGTGGTAGCCTTGTGGTCATTCTCGTGGACTTGCGGTCAGTATTTCGTCCAGTTATGATTTCGAACATTGATGCCACTAGACCCACCATGTAGCTTAGCTGTTGCACTTGAAATCCGTCGAAGTCTCATATCTTCCCGTTGATGTGATGTGAAAGGTTGTGGAGGGAGGTACCAACTGAAGTGACATCCTTGTCACTTCACTCAGGTACAAAACTATGAGGTTCGTCACCCATATCCATCGGGTTGTTTCTCAACGCAAGGTTAATAAACAATCACAATGAATAAAGTATAATTTAAATTCAATTAATAGACTTCATTATTTTAAATACGTATGCTGATTATATTTTAGAGGAAATGTTCACCACTTAATTTTTAAGTTTTACTAAGCAATTTTATACATTATTATTAAAATAATTATGTAATGGATAATGAAGTAATTATTACCTAATGTTTTGAATTGAATGAAAACAATTTTGGAAAATTAAAAATAATTCCTTATTCAATTTGTTTATTACTTAAGATAATTTATAAATATATTTTAATACAATGTTTCGATAGATATCTGAGATGATGAGAAAGAGAGCGCAGAAAATAAGAAACTTATACTGAAGATCTCTTTCATATTTTTTTGAAACATAATGACATTGATTTTATGGTTCCAATACTATTAATACACTTGCTGTAATATAAGAATCTTATACGAATAATAGCATATTATAGGTTTATAAATAGCTTTTAAAGATTTACTTTTTTAGATTTGTAAGATTTCTATAGTTTTTGGTTTTTTTCCATGAGCGTATACTGAGAATTATTTCTTTCTTTCATTGACAGCCATCGACTTTTGTGGTCTCCATCCTAACATATGTGGCATGGAAGCTGGCTGTTACAATAGCGGCCAGGGACACATTTGCATTTGTCATGACTTGCAACCAGCAGACTCAAACAACAGCTGTGATCGTACAAAAGGTAAGAGTGCAATTCTTTAAACTTGTACAAATAAACGATTTGTTTTGGTGCACATCTTCCTTTTCATAAATTCCTCCCTTTTATCCCAAATTAATAATTTTGATTATTGTTTAATTATTTTTAGTTTAATGAAAATTTAATGAATATAATCTATAAATTATATGCAACTATTTAAAATATATATAATTAAGATATGTCCCTATACTTTCTATTTCCTTTTCCTAATGATTTGTTTCTAATAATTATTGAATTTATTACTATCTTTTAATGAGTTTTATTGTAAATACATTATTCAAAGAACTTTTAATTGTACTAAACTTTAATAATCTTAATTAATAATAATCTTTAATAATCTTATTAATAATCTTAATCTTTCACAATTTGTGGCAATATTATATGAATAAATAATTTTAAGACAACTAGCGCAACTTTAAATCATATTACTGCTTATTTTAAAGTAGTGTAAAATCTTGAAAAATTGAAATTTTTATGCATTAGCATAAAGCATCAAAGTGCACAATTTTAATGATACAAATTAAATTACATCCATAGAAAATATATATTTAAGCCATGTTTGATTGTAAAAAATATTTCAATGTAAGGACAATGGATTCACATAATGAGACCGATCTCTCCCAACAAAGCCTCGGAGCTATCAAATAAAATTGACTCCTGGGAGAACCACTATATGTAATTGAAAACCAAAAATGAATTTTACAGAATTGAATCTATATAAGAAAAATGAAATTATGAATTGACGCTTAGCATAGAAAACTTAAATAGACTAACATCGAAGCACTTTCGAAGAAAGAAGATCGAATGAAGCTAATGAATATTTATAATGTAAAATGTTTCAAAATTCTCAATATTTCAATTTAAATGATTTCTAGTAACTAGTACACATTGACTAAGTTTCATATCACAGAAAATGAGAGAGAGAGCACAGTTATATGTAATGTGCACTGACACAAATGTAAAATTAAGTAAATTTGATTAACATTTATTGAAGTAATTAACGCATGATATTAATAAGTGAATTTTGGCTTACAATTATTGATATTGTAACCACTTCTCTTCAATACCTCCAGCTCCTGTTCCAAATGTTAATCCTATATATTAATAATAACCACTGACTTCAACTAAAGACACATAAGAACAAACTAAAATACTCTATTATGTATATATACCGAAAATTTATGACAGAATAATTTAAAATATTTAAAAAAACAAAAAGCCAGAAGGAAATGAAAATAACAAATTAAAAAATAAATGAAAATATGGAATCCAACAAATCAAAAAGAAAATATATATATATATAGATTACGTTTCTCTCTCTCGAATCCTAAATTTTGATTTATGTTATATGGAATCTTAGATTACCAAATATCTCCTTGTGTCTGCGTACCTCTGAGACTATGTGCGCATTGACAAGTGAAAATGCTAAATTAGGATAAAGATAAAAAATGCAGAATGCAAAAAAGGGCCGTCTTCGTCAATGTCTCATAAAGGCTCTAAGAATAGACAACTATTTCCGTACATGCACAGTAAATAAATGTTTAATAAACAAACAAAAAATTCTAAATTCATCAATATCAATAATACATTTGAATATATACACATTTAATCATAATATATATATATATATATATATATATATATAACTATTTTTACTCAGTAAAAAAGAGCTTAACAAAAGAATGTGTGTGCAATTAAAAAAAACATGCAAGGAAATAAAATGTAGTATATATATAATAATAAAATTAAAATTTCCTGTGCGAAAGTTCGAAAAGAGCAGATTTAGCCATCCAAGGTGAGATTTTTTTTTATAATTAATAATAATTTACTCAATGAAACACAAGAATTATTGTATCAATGAAACATCAAGAACTTTTCTAATATTAACAATAAAGTGAACTTTGGTTATTAAATTGAAAGAAAATATAATTAAAATGAAAGCAAACAATACATTATTAAATGGAATATATTTAAGATAAATATAAATGAAATTTAAGTAAAAAAATTAAAAATTTGAAAAGTGATCTAGTACGCCCAAATTGATCCAACTAAAACAATAGCCCCTTGGATGGTTAATATGATGTAGATAAATGAAAATATGGAATATAAAATAGTATATAGTATACAAAAATAATATATATAAAATAATAAATTTACAAAATATAATATATAAAATAAATGTACAAAAATTATGTATATAAAATAATAAATAAAATGTAAAATAAAAAAATATATAATATATATATAGTAATATTTAAAAGAAATATAATATAATTTAATATATAGAAAGTAAGAAACATATGTGAAAAATTGCTAAATAAAGTGATGGGGGAATACGATCTGAGTTTAAAAAGAATAATAAAATAAAAAAAATACAAAAAAATGGAAAGTATTAAAAAGAACTATAAGCATTATTGCCATTATTTGTTGCTAAATGAATATATGAGATTAATTTAAAATTGGTCATAAGATTGTTTGATAAAGTACAAATATTATGGACTTAGCAATCTCTATAGGTTTGATTAAGTGAAGTTCTTGAGCAAGCAGATAGTGAAACACGTAATGATTAACGTCTCCTGACCGGAAAATTTTTAACAAATCCTTATATTGAAAGAGTTTAATATTATTAAGATTTAAATATGAATAATAAATATAGTAAAGTAAATGGATTTGCTGCAGAAGTTAAAAAAGAAGTAAATGTATAATAGTCTCTAAGTAAGAAAATCAATTCCAATACCATTCGTAACTGTCAACCAGACAGAGAAAATGCAAGTTGAAAAATATTCATATCAATTCTATTAAAATGCATATTATTTAACTACTTTCTATATTACGGAGGAAAAAATAGATCCTTCAAATACCTTTTTAATTAAGAACAAGTTAGGTATATCTATATGAGCACTTAATAAGAAAATATAATACAACAGAAAAATAAAGATTTCTAAAAATATCTTTTTAAATAATCTATCACATTCTAATACATAGCATTCTAACCCTTTTCACACGGAACTACTTTGACTTTTACACAGACATTATAGCCAAAACAGATAACCATTACTTCCGCTTAAGAGAAGAGAATTTGTTTTTTTACCAAAACTAAAACAACAAAGAGATAATTAAGTTTTTAAAATTAACAGAGCGTGTCAGATGTGCATCATTTAGTAAGTTACACAAGAATTGCATTGTTTGGAAAACAAAATTTGGGAGAATCTGGAACTTTGCCTAATGACCCATGTAATGTCAGTAATCTGGAAATGAACCACTAGAACATACAAAAAGCAAATCTCTCTTTCCTGTTTCTTCTAACCACAAAATTACTTGAAAGAATATATATATATATATATATATATACATATATACATAATGTTCGGTAAAATTATTTAATTTGAACCAAATGTTACATTTTGTTTTTACCCTGATTACCAAAGTTTTTTTTAAAAAACTATCTTTAAAATCTAAGAGTAGAATTTCTTGATTTGTGCTTACAAATTTTTGACAACAAGCAAATTGTAATATTTATGGTAAAGGAGAGCATATTAAATTCAATGCAATTAAAATTCTTGATTGAACAGCAATTTACATATATCTATTTATAGAAATATTGTATTAATTATTTTCTACGTGATAATAATTTAACCCCACACAAGATAGACAAGTTTAACTGTATTAAAATTCTTCAATAATTTTTGAGAACATGATTATCCCGTAAATTTCTTTAGCTCTTATATGCATCATAAATGTATTAAACATCTTCTTTGAATCGTGATACATTTTCAATTCCGCCACTCAACACTAGGCCCACAAAGTAGCCTTGTTAGCAGTCTAGCGGTGAATAACTCAAATATTTTTATCACACACACACACAGTTTGTCCTTTTTACCCATAATTTGGAAAATTTTGCTTTTTTCAAACCAATTAATAAACGACCAACAGCTTATATCTCTTTTAAATATATACAGTGGTGGAATATTACGTTTGCAATTTGAGTATTTAATATCTGTTTTTACCTGCTCTTCATTTTTTGAAGAATGATTATTATATCTACTCCTCTTTTTTAATCCTCATTTCTTTGTATTTTTTGTTAGTAAAGTTTACATTGCTGATATCTTACTATTTTTTCAATTTTTGTGAATGATAACTTTTTATTCTTTATTATTGTGGTATTTCGTACCTTGGATATATACAATTCCACTTACCAAGCCGCCAAAGGGGAAGGTTGGTACCATCAAACTAGTTTAAAACTCTTATTTGGTAATAAGTCCATTATTACTTTGTGACTTGCTGGGGTTCCTTTTTTTTTTTTTTTTCATTATTTTTTCTTATTTTAATTCAAAATAAAATTTGTGCATGTGTGTGGGAAGAATATTTTATAAATTAAAAAACAATAATTCACATTATTTATCCAAAATTTACAATCTCATTTAAAAAAAACATTTAGACGTTTGTTAATTGTGACATTATAAAAGTCAATTACAGACAGTCAGAAATGTATCAGCATCAAAGTTGAGTAATGTATCAATATTAAAGTAACACATAATAAATTAATATCCAATAGATATTACTAAAATTAACTATCTGGTATTATTCATAATACATTAAAGTACGTTATACATCCACACATACTACAGTTATCCCAATAGATAAATAATCCAATTCACACATTAATCCAAAATAAATAAGTACAGTCAATAATTCAACACATGATTACATAACATAAAATGCATTAATAATATTTTTTTTCATGTTTAGTATTATCGTAACTACTTGCAATGCAGACCAGTGAAACATCGAATGCCATGAATTATGCAAATATATCAAAACAATATTCATAACTTAATTAGTGACATTTAACCAGATTTTCCTAAGCAAAGTGCGGCACTTCTTGATATATAAAACGCTTTTGTAAATTAACTTTTTGATACAAGTAATTCACTGAATCAAAGAATTCTCGGAACTATTCAAGTAAATTATATTAAATGTGGAATCTAATATTATGCTTTCCAATAGATTAAACGATCAATAGATATTTTGAGACCCTTAAAAAAGAAATTTTCCATATATTTAATCTTATAATAATCCATTATAATAAGAATTATAATTATGCAATAATAAGTAATAATTAGCTTTCCAATACTTTTCTCATTCACAATGTGATAATTTTAATTAATAATTATTATCTAATTTATAGAATGCATTAATTATTCTCAAATTACTCTGAGTACTATGTACATTAGTCACATCTTCATGTGTGATATTCTGTTAAATAGCTCCAAAACAAATGTAACATGGATGGTAACATTTCCCATCGAGGTATCATTATCGTAGACATACATTCCTCATCATAAGCCGGAAGCTAAACAACAATCAAATCAATAAGTAACTTTGGGCTAATCTACTCCCAAGTAGGTGAAGATGGTCTCATATGAAAGAAACGTTTTGATAATGATCTTTTGGGATGCGAAGGGTGTCATACTCTTCTCCCCTTAGAACTACTTTCGTAATTGCTCTGTTCACGTGACGTAAGCGATCAATAGTTACTTTGCCACCCGTAAAAAGAAATGTATTGCAAGTTCAAGTTCGTAAAAGTACATTTTAGCAATTAGCTTAGTATGGAACGTTTTTCCACTTACAATATGATAATTTTGATTTGGAATCTTTATCATTTAGAAAACAATAATTATTCTCAAAATATTCTATATACTATGGAATTTAAAAATGTTTTTTTCGCAAACATTTGCATTTACGTGTGTAATGATGATTTTATTTAAATCAGAAAAGTTTCTATTGATCTAATTAAGCTCATAGCAGGAGATATTAAGTATTATAACTGTGAAGTACGAACTGTAAATAAAATAATAAAAAATTTTAGTAATAAACCAGATTTATAATCCATTAAAGCATAGTATGGACCCACTAAAAGCGAATAGTTTGACTTAACGTTCATTAATTCTTAGATATTGATTACAAATATGACTTTTGATCGAAATCATATGCAAAAATAAAAGATTATTTGTGTTCTGTTGAATAGAAAAACATTTATGAAAGCCCATAAATAATTCTATATTTAAGATATTAAAATTCGATTTTTATAAAATCTGAGATATAATTAGAACTCTATAGTTTCACAGAGTTTCAAACTGGTGAAACTCTTTGAAATGTTTGTTATAGCGAACATTGTACAGATGAAATTTATATTTCATTTGGATCTTTAAGAATAATATCGATAGAATGAATAGGAAATAAAAACAATACTATAGAAAACCATTTGCTTGAAAAACGATTCATAGATCTTTAGATGATCTCATACATTTTAGTTTCAAATTCGGGTTACTTCGTTACATTTATCCTATTTGCATAAATCGTGATTGAAATTTCCTTTCATCTCATCATAATACCAATGTAATATATTACAAATAACTCTTTATACAATTCTTTTTCTTTTATTACTTTCTTATGATACTTTATATGATATTCAAATGTCTTATCTGCCCCAGATCTGTAAACGTTCTCATAAATTTGAAACATAAATTTCGATTCAGAAATTTCAATTCGGAATTACTCTAAAATCATTCGTCTCGTAACAGTTACAAGAAAATGAATACTGGAGTTTTTGTATAGACTTTAATTTGAGCAAAATTTACAGAATTAATTACAAGGCGTAAGATAGTTTTTTAACAAGAATTATCATTCTGGAATCAGCATCAATATCGATCTTATAATAATCGATACAGGTGAAATATGTACTTAAAATCGAATTAGAAAAAAATGATTAAGATGGAATATTACTTTTTTTCCTTGATTCAATTAAATTTTCATTTATCAGTCAGCAATTTTAATTCAAAATCAACATTGATATTCATCGTTTTGTAATTACTGCGTATGAGAGCAAAATAAATTAGGTAGTACTAGTTCTTGTCCAGACTGCATCTGTGGAAGAGAAGATAGAGTTAAGGAAAATTTTATTTCCCCAGCAATTTCATTTGGGAGGGAGTGTCAATATTGATCCTCAGTAACTAATATACTGGAGAAACCTTTAATTTAAATTAAATTAGGAAGTAGATTACTTTCTGGTGAAGTGGCATTGTAGTTCTCCAAATGATTTGATTAAAGTTTCATTAAAGTCTTGCTCATTTCGAGATAAGTGTATGTTCTAAGATTAGCAAAGTGTCAGGATTTTCCATGCAGAAGATTTCAATTAACTCAAATATATTCAAAGTAATTTAAACTTTCTTTGTAATGTGCATTTTGTAATCTTAATATAATATTTACTTCTATCTAACTTTTAAGTTTCAAAATCGTAATATTATGGTTTAATTTGTAATCATTATATGCAATTAGATGTTGACACTATTTATTAACAAGAACTTACACATAGCATCAGAAGAAATTTATTTCTTCCAAAAACAATTATCTTCTCCATATGGAATATTTCAATTCTATTGAGAGAAAGGATAGGAAAAAAAATGTTTAATTTCGTAAATAAAAAATGTTTGATCAATTGTGGTATAATCAAGGCGTAACAAAATAAAACAAATATAATTACTTAAAATGTTCTTACTAACGGACTCTTACTTATAGTCTTTTTATAAATGAAAAAGATTAACAATTTCATTGATTTCGATAACATGTATCATCTTATATACACATACACTCTATAACAAAAAAAGAACGACGCACCGAGAAGAAGTTGCTCGATTGTATTGAAATTTCGTACATTTGGACCGATATTGCAAATCATTAAATTTTTGTCTCCAATTAATGAATAGTGAGAGCAATAGTGCATCGGAACTGCGCACTCAGCAGGTATATATAAGAAGCGATTCTCAACATGAAGGTCAAATTTTCTGTTGCATGGCAATTTAAGATACCTATCAAAGACGGAAAAAATGCCTCACTGCATGATTCGAGCTCATTACGAGCAACTGTCAGAGTTTGAAAGGGGTCGTATCATTGGATTGAAAGAGGCTGGTTGAAGAAATTGGAGAATCGCTCTTCATATGGGTCGAAGCGATTGGAAAATGCTGGCAAGAATGGGTAGAAAATTGCATATTTCAGTGTCATGATGGTAGCTGTCGACCTAGATCCACAGCAGATCCGGAGGACAGAGTGATTGCTAGATCAGCTGTCACAGCACCTGATTCATCGTTATCAACCACCAGACTAGCGACCCGTACAGGAGTCACCACCATGACCATTCACAGACGGCTGATAAAGCGAAATCTACGCTCGTACGAACTGCTACGACATCTACTACTGACGCCTGTTTACTGCCGAGCAAGATTATAATAGTACTTGGCTCGATTAAGTTGTAATGTTGTTGACTGAGGCTGTATAGTGTTTAGCGACGAATCCCACTTCGAACTGTGTCCTAGCGATCATCGAAGACGTGTCTGGAGACTCCCAGGACAGCGTTTTGATCCTGCTTTCTCTATGGCAAGCCACATAGGCCCTCAACCAGGAGTTATGGTCTGAGGTGCCATTTCCCTTGATAGCCGGACCCCTTTGGTCGTCATTAGAGGCACACATACAGCACAGCGATACGTTCACAACCAATCTGTTAGACGACATCTGATTCATTTTACCCTATTTCGAATCATTGGAAAGATAGAGGAAGTTTTAAGTATGACAAATGTGACTGAGGAGTTTGAGATTGTTGAAAGCATCGTTTCACGACTTTGGAGATAATTTCAAACTACAGTAACAGCTATCCAATAGTTCAGCAGTGGTTTTCTATGAGTAAACATGCCAGCAGATGACCGGTATATTGCCCTACACACCAGAAGGAATAGGCGGCAGACAGCAAAAGAAATTGCTAGACACACGGCAAGGGCGTTTGGACGACGGATGTTACGTTTTATCGCAGCTAGGAAGCTGCAAAATAGTGGTCTGTTTGCATGATGACCTTTGCGATATGTACTTTAAAACCTGCTCGTCGAAGAAGGCGTTTTTCTTCCGGGAACATCAGAATTAGACAATCGCTGGGTTCGAGCGTTTCTTACGAATGAGAGAAAATCTGAGTAGTGATTCTGGAAGCATATATATCTGTGAAGAGAGCTGGTAACCTACAATAATCTCTCCAATATCTTCGAAAGAGACCAATTGGGAGGTTGCAGTATTCTCGTTAGTGGAGTTATTTTGCTTGGTTGCCGTACCGACTTTCCCATATTTGAAGGAAGTTCATTCACCAGGGTTCGCTTTTGAATTTGTTCGCTTTTTTTTTCCGGCGCAGTTCATTCACCAGGGTTCCTCTTCCTTATGTGAGTCTTTTTAAATGCGCTATAGGGCTTCACTTCCTTTTCATGAATGACACTGCGCCGGATCATCGCACAATAGCTGTCGAAAAGCTATCGGACAGCGAGGATATTGAACGCATGGAATGGCAGCGAGATATCTGGATCTAAATTCCATTGAGCGCATATGGTACTTTCAAGGAGAACGATTGGCAGCACTTAACTTACCACCAGTAATGAGTTCCGATTTGCAGTAGAAGACGAATGGGCTGCAATGCCCCAAAAACTCATTGACAACCGCATACTCAGTATGGTCAAAAGATGTGAAACTTACGTAGTTGTCAGGGGAGATAATCTCCCTTACTAAAAGCTGGGTGTTTCTGGATGGCATATGGATGTTTCGACCTTCAGTCGAGTTCTGACCCATGCTATTTTTTTAATAAAATATTTTTGATCTATTTGATTTGTTTTTTGGTAAGGTTTGCTTACATTACTCGTGTTATTACGTCTTGTGGATCGTATAACTAACATTATTTGTGCTGATTTGGAAAGTGTTTACACAACGTTATACTGAAGAAAACCATCTCGTCCATAATTTTTGAACACCAATGTATATACATAAAATAATACACGATACCACGAATATAAATAAATGATACAAACATACATTATCGAACCATTAAAGTTTACTAAGAAACAGAATCATATTGATAGGTGTTTAAAATTGTCTAATTGCACACAGCAGTTCGAAAATAACATGGATTAAATTATAAGGTATAGTCTCCCTTTTAGTTACATCATTTTTTACAAATATATTTTTTATCAGTTCTAATTCCAATGAATCACCTTAAAATTTCTCAATGTTGGTTAATCCAATGGAGAAACTGCTGAAGCAAACTTTTTTTTTTTTATTTTAGTATCGAACATCGCTCTGTTTCACTTAAAAATACTCGTGGATGTATGTTTTTAACGGCTCTACTTTCAGATAAGAACGATTACCAAATATGTCATTGTAGCTTTTAATTGAATTTAACTTTTAAAGTGGAGACAATAGACTCGTTAATTCCTACCTTCAGTGAATTATTTAGCAAAATTACCATAATCTTACTATCGACTTCCAAATTATTTAACTACCCTATTTTTACTTTTTACTAAGGCGAAACGTTATTTTACATGTCCAGTTCAGATACCTGTAATTGTATTTTAGCTCTCACTACGTTTTGGAGTGACCCTGATAATACAAAAAGAAATCATGATCAAGACAATTTAAATTAGGTAACCCTATAATTTCTTGAATTTGTTAAAAATTAGCTCCCAAGCGAAAAAAATCACTAATAATAAATGATATGTATATATTCATTTCACATAGTACATGCCTTGAATAGCAGAACTGTGCAAACAATACTCAAGGCTTCTTACTCCTAAATTAAGAGTGTTATTTTTGGTTTGAATTACGCACTGAAGTTTAAACATAATTAAAAATTAAGCTATTAATTAAAATTTGGTTTTATTAATAATAACTTAATATTTTTTTTTTTAAAAAAAATTTATGCTCTCAACTGTTATCTATAGGAAAATAAAAGAGCTTATTCAGTTAAAATGTTTAGTTTCTTATCTAAATAACTTCCGTTAATAATAATAATAATTTTGATGGCAGTTTTATAATTTAGCCATTTATTGGTCCTTCAACAATATAAATAAAATTAATTATTCTTCTATCAAATAAAATAATCGTATTAAAACAGTTTAGAAAATAATTTTTTTCCTAGTGAATGTTTCTTAATTAACCAAAACAATTATAAGATAAGAAGTTTTCACATTTCAAAAGCTTGAGAAAATATGTCAGATGTTCGCGAAGACATATTTTCTTGATACGATTGTTATTTTCTTATAAAAATGCTTTTATTCTGTACACGGAAATTCATATTTTATTCATTTTATTAACTAAATATTTTTTCTCCTAAATAGAGCTTCCCTTATCCAGTTCATCGACAGACATCAGTGTAACTGATACACTTCAGAAAGTAGCTCCAACAGAAGGTTCTTTCGGTTCACATCAGTTACTCGGGATGCTTTCCACTTCCAAGCAAATTCCAAGCAACGCAACAGACTCCGTAAGTGCTTTAGTTTATCTTAATAATGAATTAGGTTTATTCTGAGCATTTATGAGGCATCAATACTCTTAAAGATGTACGGATAAGTAATGTTTAAACATAGTGGAAAACCCCATATTTTCTTACTTCGCTGGTTTTATTTTTCTACACTTTTCTGCATATCGGAAGATATTGAAAAAAGTCGTTTTACTCTTTTTTAATTGTAAAAATTAAAATTCAAGAAATAAAATATAGTTACATTTTTTTTAAATACTTCTGTTTAAAGAAAGTAAATACGTTTAAAAATATTCCTAAACTATAAAACCTTAAGTATAAGAACACTTTCATTGAAGATTTAGAAATCGAGTTTTTAAAATGTGTTTTCAATGTAAAGTTTGCTAAATTAACGATGTTTTAACGACTAATTTTACAGAAAAATTTGGTGATATTTTCCCAAGTTAATGATTATTTGGAGACAAAGAGCACATATTCGAGAATGTTTGAGACTATTCGGGGCGGACGATCACAATTGTAGAGTTTTTTTGAAACTTTTAAACTTGAAGACTAAAGAATGCGTAAGAGTGAACGTTAAGGTCATAGAGAGTAAGCTTAATTTGCGTTCTAAACGATTAACGGTTAACCGATTAAGTTAAAAACTATTAACGATTAATCTATTCTGAGTTATCTGAACGATTAAGATTAGCGATTGTCTACCAGCCTAGATTAGATTTTGTGAAAGTCATGTTTGCCGTGGAATTTCTGCTGTCATCCTAAAACTAGACTATTTTGTATATTTGAATGTAAAAAGGTGTATTCTAAAGAACAAAAACTAATGAGGGCTTCTATAGAATTACACTTTTTCTCCGATGGTTAAAAATAATTTAACGTCTATTTTAATGGTTCATTTGTAAGTTTCCTAGATTTTAAAAAAAAATTTAAAACGTTTTGAAAAATCAGGAAGTAAGTGTGATTACGGTGAAACCTTGATTATCTTTTGTTCTATCGGAAATTTTTTCATGCATCCAAAAAGATAAAATAGACTAGATTTAAAAAGGAAAGCAGAAATTTCATAAGGATAACATAACTTTCACAAAATCTAAATGATTTGGTGATAAGCAAAATATTAAAGAAGTCATTTTTAACCCGACAGTACAAAAAAAAATCATTCGTTAAAAGGAAAAAAAAAACACTAAAAAACTATCCTTGTTTGAACTCAAATATACAGACATGTTCGGAGAGCTTAATTTCTGTTAAATATAGTTAAATATTTTAATAATAGTTAAAAATAGTTAAATATTTTACTGTAAGTACATTGTAAAAAGTAAGAATCATCAGTGTATTGATTTTGTATGATATTCTATTCAAACATTAAATAATTGAGGAATGAAAATATTAAAGTACTAAATATGAGACAATTTAATTTTTGGAGAAGTGTTCACTAGAATAATTAATGACTATGTTTACTGTAGTCCTATTACTACAAATTATTATAAATTTACTAAAATAAGAATTTTATAAGTAAATAATAAACTGAAAATGTAGTAAACATAAAAATTAAATACCAATAATAATTTTTGGAAATATATAAATATGATCTGAAAATAACAAGTTGAACTATCTTATTTAAAGTTAGGAAATTTTAAATGGAAATGCTTTTCAGATTAAGGTACCTTAAGCTTGTAATTATTGTACTTACATAAAAAAAATTATCCTCCTAACAGCTTAAAATAATACATATAAGGAATGAATGAGATTATTATTTATATGCAGAAAAAAATAACATGCAATATTTTTTATTAAAAAGCATTACAATTCTATCATTAAAAAATTTTAATTACTTAATAATTCCGTTTGATACATCGCAGCAAAAAATAATAGCAGTTTAAATATAAAATGCATTTAAAGTGCAAATGTATAAAGTATCTAAAACTGACGTGACTAGAAAACGTAACTATTTTTCTCTCTCGTTTTCGACCAAATTCCACCATACCAACAGTTTTATATATTTGAAGTTCGTCAAATGAAATTGAAATTAAGGAAAAAGTCTCTTTATACACTTTATATTCACAAAAACATTTTAAGAAATTCAGATAAAAAAATTTCATCGGAGGAAAAAGTAAAATTCACTTTATGTAGAACTGAAATAAGGGTTACAATATTTTTTTTACGTGTATTCAACGCTAAAATTAATTTTGAACTGTAATAAATAGCTTACAAAAATATGACTCTTTCTCGCAAAAAGAGTTTTTCATTGAAATGATATGTTGGAGTGCATGAAACAAAACTAGTTTTCTAAGATTTATACAAAGTCTCATAACATCGTGTTTGTTTACTCTGTTATTTCCTTCTTTGAAGTTCTCAATTGAATAGTTCTGTAATAAATTGAATAAGTTGAAGAAATTGAATAGTTCTGTAATAAATCTAAATATTCTACGATGCAAGATTTTTCCTGCTAAACGACGCTGATTTAAGCTATATATATATATATAAAGACGGAGGACGAAGGATTCCGAATGTCACCGCTAGAGAAATACAAGTTAATTTTTCAGTTCATTTTTCACATTTAAAGTTCAATTTTCTGCTATTGTACCCTGTGGTGCGAGTTTTCGTCGTTTGCATGTCTGAGATTTCACAGAACCTGTTTTCTCAAACTTCCCAACCACAGCCTTTAAACTATTAATTCACACAGGACTGTTATCCTTACACATTTTTTGTTCTCATTACGAGCTTGCAGAGTAGTTGAAGCGTTGGAAAGGTTGAGAGAAAAATTTGACAAGTAATGCACGCTCTAATAAAGATGGAGACATTATTGCCTCTAACTTTCAATAAAATGGTTTTGAAAAGTAACACATTGCCTTTTAAAGCCCAAAACGCTGCTACTGTGTCAAGTGATACAACATGAAACTTAATTAAAGAGCTACTTCCGCTGCTTTCTTTGGGACTCAGTAAATGAGTTGGCAGATAAAGAAACTTTATCAGCGCTTGTGTAAATGTTTGCTTATTTAAAAGTATTGTCATACTGAACTTGAATTAAATTGTTAAATGTGCTAAATGAAAGGTAATCTTATTTCAATATTGATTCTGCATTTTTTTAAAAATCTCCTTTAAATTACACAGTTCCGTTTTCGTCTCTCTCTATATATATACCTATACACGCCCCCCATATATATATATATATATATATATATATATATACCAACATACACACACACTCACACACACACACACATATATATATAAGTGAATTTGATCCCTTAAGGGTCATTTTATTTCAACAATTTTGTCTATTTTCTAGGAAACGAATTATATTATAGTTAATATTTAAACTTTTAATTTATACATAAATTTTTGATAATTTCTAAGAATTATGGAGGGGGAATATTGTACACACATTTCGTTCAAAAAAGTACTTGTTTTTGATGGTACATGGCAATGCTAATACAAATTGTTGTTACCAAAATGTTCTGGTATACGTGTAACGCTCCAAAATCCAGTTTTCATTTATTTAAAAGTTATTTTTGATTTTGTAGCCATTTACTGCCAAATCGAAATTTGATTGCTGTTAAGTTGATTTTTTAAAGTAATTTTTTATCGAGTTGTCACCATCGAAGATACTTCGATTTATTATCATACACTGTATACATGGTCATATTCTAAACCATAAGTTGCTTCAAGTGAATGTACAAAAAAGGTGATGAAGACGGTTTCATCAGTTGAAAAAATTATGGCAACGATATTTTTGGAATGTAAAGGGTAACATTATCATATACGTTTTAAAAAGGAAAGAAACTATCAATAAACAATACTATTGCAAGATATCCAATTTCTATTTCTAGGACACTATTTCATTCAAGAATATTTTTCGAACCACCATCGTATGTTGTACGTGTTGATATGTAAATGACTTTCATCATCTAATATTACATAATGGTAACACCAACTTGTCTTAGCAATAAAATATTTCTTCAAAAACAAATAATTTTTAACCTCTTTGCAATATTCCTCTTTGAATTGAAACGAATAAAAGTTTTTCAGATAAAAAAAAACGACATAAATATCCTCTTTTGATTCCAAAGGAATTAAGGGAAGTTACATTCTGTTCTCATGTTTGAAATTCTATTTGTTTTACTGAAAAAAAAAATAGATATTTTCTTTTTAATATCGGCGAAAACAAACTAATATTTCTCTAGCCAATTATAATAAAGAAAATCTCCTTAATTGATAAAACTAATTGAAACTAATATCCTTTACCATTTACTTACTTTGTAAGATATGAATACTTTTCAATTACAATTAGATCTTCCTAATTATTGTGTCATAAAATATGGAAAGATTTTAAGTTATAAAGGTTCTAAATTAGGTGTGCTGTTAGTTTCTTTGTGTCTGTTTAAGAGCAATACAAAAATGTAAGAAGGGTTGTATGATGAAGAATTTGGAACTTCGAATAGAGGGGATTGGTTGTCACCTAACTCGGAAATCCCACTATATTTGTGGAGGAAAATTCGCAATGCAATTCAAAAGCATTTTTACCATGGACTATATAAAAATGCCCATATCGTACTTAACTCAGAATAACAAAGGAATTATGACTTAGATAAGACACTTTTAGGAGCAAATATTATAAAGCCGTCACATAGTCCCTATGCTGCTCCTGTAAGATTAGTTATGAGGAAAGATGAATGTAAAAAGATACGATTTTGCATTGGTTTCAGAAAATTAAATCAAATTACTAAAAGACACTCAGAACCCGTTACAAGAATAGAGGCTTTTTTAGATCTATAACAAAAGTTCAATATTTCTTCTCATTAAATTTAACACCAGGTTATTGGCACATTAAAATTAATGATAGTGTAACTGAAAAATTAGCTTTCACAACAAATTGTGAGTTATATGAATGGCTGAGGCTTCCTTTAGTTTGGAAAAATGCACTCAATATTTTTCAGAGAGCTACTAGGCCGATTTTAAATAAGTATCAGATAAATTTTTCTCTGGATAACTTTGATAATACTATAATATATTCAGACAGTTAGGAAGTTCATGTCCAATTACTAAACTGACGACTTCTTACGGAGTAGTGCACACGCAAGACAATCTTCGTTTACTGGAGGACCTCTCTACATGCATGAACGAACTCAAGACGCAATGACATACGTAAAACATTTTGGACTTCCCGACTTGCACGACTTCTTTTTAAGGATTACAGTTACTTGAAATCCTAAATGGTCCGAAATCAAAGATGTCTTGAGGTAAGGACAGACACGATGCCATTGCGAGGGTATTTTATTTTAAAGTTAAGCACATGATGAATCTTCTGGCAAAAGGTTGCATCTTTGACAATACTAGATGTAACATGTATGCGGTGGAATGAATTTTATCCATATTATATATTTATGGAGTGACTTTTTACTATTTTTTTTTATTTTTCTCATATATTTGAAAGTCGTGGATAACCTTTATTACAGACAATCACAATTTCTTAAAATTTTAAATTTAGATTATCATTAACGTCTTAGAAATTGAAAATTTTCTTGATATATAATTATGTAATTATTCGTATATAATTATTCGTTACTTTTGTCTACAAAAGTAATAATAAATGTATTCCACCGAGTTTAAGAGGTTTTTTTTTAAAAAAAATCCTTTAAATAAATGATTTTATTATTAATACTTATTTTTCTGAAGACAATTTTTTTAATATTATAAATGATTCAATCTTTAAACTTTTTAAAAGCTTTTAACGAACGACTGTAGTTAACTGCTTATCTAGTAAAAAATTATCAATATGTATGCTGATGTGTGTTTCTAAATATAAAAATTATTTTTTCAATAAAATTGTTTTGATATATGCATTGAAAAAAAAAGTGGGATTTTTGTAAGTTTTGTACGAACTTTCTCTTTCTGTTACTGAATTGTATGTCGTCTGCCTCCGTTTGGCTCTTCTGCTGATGTTCTTTTTTGTCTCCGCGCCCACGCACTGTTTGAGAGTCTAGATGAGGAGGGGAGTCATTGTCCCCTTCCACCAGCACACACAAACATTTATACTCAGCCATTCTTTGGCATTTTAAAAGCATTTCAATTTCCCTGAAAAACTTAACCATGGTATTCTAATTACTATTTTAAATTAGGTTATTCTTAAATTTGATGACACTGATTTGGAACGACTAAAATAGAATATTAAAGAATAGAAAATTTACAAGGAGTTATGTAATTCATGTAACTTCATGTGAAAAAGATTCTTTGTATACCAACGTATGTATATAGGGATTAAAAGTTTTTGAAAACCTAATATAAAATAATAACTGTTTACTTTAATTAAATTAATTTTATAAATTATTTGATTGATTCTATACTCTATTTGTGTTTTATTTGTAAATAATTGTTCATATTCAAAGCCTACATATTAGTTACCTTTGAAAAATATTCATTACTATATTTCGAACTATTATAAGCATATTTTTGGAATTTATATATTTTTCCTTTACTTTGATAAGCATTGTCTGAAAGTTTTAAGCAAAAATACGACTCCTAATTAAAAGCTCATTGATTCATTTAATTAGTGCTTTTATTGTTAAATTTAATGCAAATTATTTATGCTAAATATAAAGTATTTTAATATCGAAAAGTAAATTTTCGGGAGAATAATCGCATTTTTTAGAGCAATTCGCAGGAATAGTGTAAACCTTTAATCCTCACAGTGTGGAACGTATTCTTAAACATCAACAAAAAATAAAATACATTAATGTCTGATTTCGTCTCTGTTTTGGTTAACACTGTCGAATTTTTTCAATTAATATGAGCATTTTAAGTTTTTTTTTACTTGTAGGGGCATTATAATGTGTAGAACAATAGTTTTATGGATTTTCCGAAAAGAATATCGATCAAAAACAATAATTTTTAATGCAAAAAATCTATTTATAATATATGGTGTTGTCATAATAGATATATCAGAATTTAAAAACTGTATTTGATATTGTTGGAATATTTTATTCAATTTATGTATTAAAAAAAGTTTATTTCCAGCTAACTGTTTTCTTCATTATATGGTGAAAGGAATATTCTTAACTGATAGCAAATTAGTTTTTTTTCCTTCTCACTCGTACTCTTTTCGTTTCTTGTTACTTTTAAGAAACCCTTTTTCTAATAGCGCTAAGGGAATTCATTAATTTTTTTTTAAAAATGTTGTTTATTTTATTTATGTTTTACAAACCATTTTCTTTATCTTACGTCTATAATTCTACAGACATAATGTTTACTTTCATTTCCTTCATTCCAGAACAACACACAGCTAAACGAGCCATCCAATATCATCTCCCAACCATCAGTTGGATACCAGTCATCTGCAATCCTCGGTGGATGTCTGTTCGCTTTTATATTACTCACTATCGTCAGCGCTATCTTCTTCTATGCATATCGCAAACACAAAGGTCATTTTTTCTGGTGGTTGGCGACTGGGCGCAGAAGAAATGCAGCCGCCATATCTCTCAGCAAATGCATGCAACAATACATCGCCAATCCAAATTACTACTCTACTTCACCAGATGCCCCCTTACTGGGCATGAGACATCTACAGATTCCTCCTGAAAATGTATTGCTGCTAGAGGAAATTGGAGAAGGCTGTTTCGGGAAAGTTCACAAAGGTAAATAAATTACATATCAGCTAATATTCTTCAATTGAAATTAGTCTTAGAATCATTACAGGATAAAGGATATTATAAAAGTATTTATTATTAGTATACTCTACGATATTTACTTTCTCAAATATTGGGAATTCGCTTCTTTTCTCTTATCAGAAATTTCTCTTTCTTATTAACGCTACTGTCTATGTCACTGACTTCATGAGCATAATAGTAATCCTATGGAATTACTACTACTGTCCACAAATTTTTAATACTTTATTTATTTGAATGCGAAAGAATGCGTCCAAAAATAATGAATATTTAAGCGAAATTAAAGGGTTCCTTTGATTTTTAAAAAATATTTTAGAATATTTTTAAAGACGGAAAACCCCGTAAACGACTCATTGTAATAAGCGTAAACATATTTTAAAAATTCAGAGGCAAAATGAATTTTTGCACAAATCTTCATTATTTTTTACTCTTTTTGATGCACTTTTTGCATTCAAATCGATAAAATAATAAAGATTTGAAAACGGTAGTAGTTATTACATAGAATTAACATTACGCTCACGAAATCAAAATGGCCAGTAGAAGCAACTCGTACATTCAAATGCTGCCAAATTACCTACTAAATCTGTAAAAAGTACAAACCATTATAAGTTAAATGTTTTTGTATCCAACTAACATGTGTAAGGCGTGTCTAATGATAGGAAATAAAAAGAAAAAAAACTGAATTAAGGCACTTGTTTTTTTCAAAAAATTGACAGCATTTATAGCTTCTATTTTATTATTATAATACCGAATTCTTCTTGTGAAAGTTCAATATTTTAATAATAATGTGAAAATTAAGAATTTCCTAATTTTGATTGAATTTCTTTCTTTTCCTAAACGTAACAGTTATGTCCTAATAATGTTAAATACGCAAGGTTTAAGGACATAGTTATATAATAAATATCAACATAAATGAATATAACGTAAAAATATTATTCAAGAAGAGTTCCAAAATAATGGAAAGGTTAGTGTACTAGTATACATGAAAGAAAATTAATGAAAAACAGAAAATTAATAAGATTAATTTTAAGAAAGATTTTCAAAAGCTAATCATAAACCTGTCATACATAATCAGAAGGTTGACATTGAGAAACTATAATGAAATTAACAATATTCAATTACTTATCTTGTAAAAAATATTTCCTCAGATTTATAAATATATTTGGAAAATAGTTCGTATATTTAGTTCGTATATTTAAAACAATGACAATGTTTAAGATAAACTTTCTCCTATTACACAAAGGGGTTTCCTTAAGTGAAAAAATATTAATAACCGAATTGATCATTTAAATATTAGTATTTTAGAATTTACATATATTATTTTAAATAAATCAAACGATTATTAGGTTAACTACATCATACTTGCTTCTAATCCTTGAAACGTGTAAATTATTAGATTAGCAATTTCGTACTTTAAAGGTGTACAGATAAAAATTATTTATTTATCTGAAAAGGGGTAGCAAAAAAACCCACACATTTTGTTTTTGGAAAAATTGTTTGTTATGAGCTTGATCCCAATAGAATACACACACATTCTATTGCAGCAAAGTAATAGACTTTTGTGACCGTAGTAAGTGAATGGTATGGTAGACAGCTTGTCGCCGATGATGTTCGAGTCCAGCCGAGTGTGAGAATTCTGATTCCGTTTAAAAAATCTCATGAAGAGTGTCTGAAGCATGTAAAATCTGTCGGGCCTTAAAGTCATTATCGTATTGTGGCATTTATGTATAGCGCCGAGTATCAACTCAAGTTCGACTTCGTCTTCTGGATAGTGGACTTTATTGTCACACAGATATAAGAAACCTTAAGCATTCACTCCGAAAACAGCATTTAATAACATAAGAACATTTTACACCTAAAATTACATTTAACAGCAATTTTCAATATGATGGAATCTAGTTTCAAACTTTATTCTAGGTATAATTCATATATAGATATCATATATACACTCTATAACAAAAAAGGGAATCAAAAACCTAGAAGGTGTTGTCCGATGGAGACAAAAATTGGCAGAAAGGAAAATTATGCGCAGAATAGATAACGATAAATATTTCAGAAAAATTCAATGATATATTTCAGAGTTACACATTTACAAAGTAACGTGCTCAATAAGGTGTTAACCCACCTCTAGCATGGATGCAAGCAACCACACGATGTAGCATAGAGTGAAAAAACTTTCTGATGGTCTCCTGCAGTATTTCTTGTCAAATTTGCTCCAATTGTCGGGTTAGGTCATCAACATTTTCTGGTAGATACAGTCGTCTTCCCATCATATCCAGACATGCTCGATTAAAGAGAGATCTAGTTGGCTAAGGAAGTGTTTGATAAGCTGTAAGACAGTTCATAGCAACACGTGCCAAACGTGGTCTGGCATTTTCCTGCAAAAGGAACGGTAGCAAAACAGGTTTCAGAATGTCATCGACGTACCGTTGTGTTGTAAGTGTGCTTCTAATGATAACCAAAGGGGCACCCTTGACCATAACTCCTATTTGAGGGCCTGTGTGGCGTTCAATAGTGAAAGCAGGATCGACACGCTGCCCTGGGCGTCTCCAAACACATCTTCGATGATCGTCAGGACACGGTTGGAACTTGGATTCGTCACTAAGTACTATACAGCCCCAGTCAGCATCATTCCAACCTGATCGAGTCAAGCACCACTGTAATCTGGCTCGACTGTGAGCAGGCGTGAGAGTGGCAGGTGGCATAGCGGACCGTACGAGCGTAGATTTCACTCTATCAGCCGTCTGTGAATGGTCACGGTGGACACTCGTGTGCGGGGCACTAGTCTGATGGTTAATAACGATGAATCAGGCGCTGTGATAGCTGATCTGCCCATCACTCTGTCATCTCGATCTCCTGTGGCCCTATGTCAATCGCTATCATATGACGCTGAAATCTGCTATTGTTCACCCAATCTTGCCAGCATCTTCTAAACGTCGCATCGCTTCTACCCATTGTGGAGCTATTCTCCGATTTGCTCAACCTGCCTCTTTCCATCCAATGACACGACCCCTTTCAAACTCTGACAGTTGCTCTTAATGATCTCGAATTCTGCAATGAGGAATTATTCCAGTCGTTGTAAGTTATCCTAAATCGCAATGCAACAGAAAATTTGACCATCATGTTGAGAATCGCTTCTTATATATAACTGATGAGTGCTCTGTAGCTCCGTCAGTTCATTCATTGGACACCAAATTTTAATCTTTTACATTTTAGGTCCAAATGTCTTTGCATGCAAAATTTCATTACAATCAGGCAACTCATTCGGTGTGTGGTTTGAATATATAGCCTGTATATATATATATGCTCTCTCCTCTTTCACTATATATATATAGAGTGTGTGTGTGTAACATAATGTTGCCTCAAACTATTGATATAAAATTAATCAATAAAAGCTCAAATGCATGCAGATTATTGCTTGGTGTATAAGGCAAAATAGATGAAATGATTAATAAGGAATAACATGAATTAACTAAACCTAATATAGAAACATTTACTAAATAATTAATGGAATAATAATTAATGGAATTATATAATAATTAATAGTTACACATTTAACTTATATATAAAACCCACCACACGGCGGTTATTTCGTGGGATCAGGACTCGAACTCACAACATAGTGGAAACAATGTGAGGCCACGAACTCTCAATTTTGACCACTAGGCTACCGCGGCTACGAAGATATTCTTATAATTCATATCATTAAAATAGTTACGTTAAGTAAATTGTAACACTCCTATTGTGTAAAGTTATTGCTCAATAAGGAGAATTGACCAAATATGTATCATTCAGTCTGATCTACCTGTCTCGACGACCATAAAACTTTTACCATCTGACTTTTTGGAAAAAGACTTTTCCAACCCCTGGTTATGTTCAAAATCAATGAATATGAATATTTCAAACTTTACATATAATTGTCACTAGATCATTAATTTCAAATGAAATTACGAACATCCCAAATAATTTATTTTATTCGGGTGCAAAAAATTATTAAAAATAATCGTTTTTGTTATTCATAACGAATAATGTTCACTTCTATCAAATTTGAGTTCAAAAAAACATGTCTGAATATTTTCTCTGCATAAACTCTAACCATCGTAGCCTAGTGGTCATAGCCGTGAGCTTGTGTCTCACGTGTGTTCGTCCAGTCATGGGTTCACACCCTGAAGCTACTTAAGACCTGACGAATAACAGGGCTGATGCACATTAAAACATGTCGGGTTTTAAGTCCCCTCATTAGCGTGAAGTGAAAATTTAGAGAGGGAGGTACCAGCTCAGGTTTCGTATTCATCAAACTTGATCGAGGCTCAAAATTACGAGGTCCAGAAATAATAGCCGTTATGTTGATTTTCAGCTCGACGTTTATAAACATTCACTTAGTTCTAAGACGTATACGGTGCGAATCGTGTATTACTTAAAGAATACTTGACAAGAAACTTTGAAATATTTATCACTACTATCTTCTGTGATATATATTTCACTTGAGTAATATATGGTATGCCCAATTAACGGTAAAATAAATTGATGTAATTTTTCTCAATTGAAGCATTTGATCATTGAAACTTTCAAACAAATAATCATAATTTATAAGTTTTAAATTTTAGAATCTTATATGATATTTATGCATCAGTTGATGTTTGGTGTAAGATTCTATCAAACAAATAATTGCGTTAAAGCGATAGAACACCTCCGAAAAACAATTTTTAATTCCGGTATTGTTTTTATAAATTTTCGTCTCATATTAAATTTCAATCTTTTATCTTTAAAAATATGTTTCCATCATATTGAGAAGTTGAGTTGGAGCTGTTTTAATATTACTTTATCATGAATTTCTCTGATTGGAAAGGTTCTAAAATAGAAATGTTTCGTTACAATAAAACACAATATCTCAAAATTTTATAGATCAATGACCCTGAAATCTTGCACATATATTTTTTTCAAATATTTATACAAAGAATAGACTATTCTTGAGATTTTATATTGAATAGAATTTTTTCTACAATGCAATAAGTTCAAAGTACAATGAATTTTAAAGAAAATTTCAGAATTCAGAATTTATAACTTTCTACCATAGCTTCCTACGTAAGGATTATATTATCAAAATAATAGTCTATACTCAAGATATTGTTATATTCTGTATTACTAAATTTACAAAATTTCAATATATTTAACTTCTTTTGAGCTACCATATCTTACGGAAAGTCTTATTTTTGCTTACATTTCGTTTACATTGCTTGTATAAAAATGCCCTTTTACAATAAAAATTTACACTAAAAAACTTTTCTTGTGTTTTGATCATGTTGTAGGCCCAAATATCATAAAATATGCATTTGTGGGCATTTACTTTAAGATGCATTTACTTTAATTAAAAAAAAATTCTTCGAAGATATACTGTTACCTTAAGAAATAAACATACAATAAAATTTCAAGTTCTTTCACATACACATTCAAGCCAAATGTGAAGTAACAAATCATTTGCTTATATAAAGCAGACTAGAATAGAATACTTATGAAATAAGAAAAAAATAAAATATTATTATTTGAAAAGTATGATTCTCCTCTTATTATTTTTCTTCTTAAACAACGTTAAGAATCACTTATGCCCCATCTAATGAGATACATCTCGTTACATTTTGCATGGCATCTTCTAAAAATATATCTTTATTCAATTTTCATAAGTTCTTTGAAAAAGTTTGAAATTTTTCCCGAAATCTCAAATTTCATATTATATATAAATTATGAAAATATTTTGCTTGTTATCCATCAGAATAACAAGCAAGATATCTTATAAATATTTTGAAGGGAAACTGAAATTTGAAAATATATTCATTATAAATATATCTTGAATTATTTAAAATTATAAAAACCTTATCTGTCTTTAATTTGAAATCGTAGATGAATTTCAATTAGCTAATGTTTACTATTCTCAATAAGTGAAAATAATCCTTGGCAAACCCTAAAATGAAATATCAAACAATTTTTAAATCAAATTCTAACCATGTGTTTCGTAATGTTTTAGATAGGTCAAATGTTTTCGCAAATTTGACCTTTAATTCTATAGTTCCTTTTAAAATTAATGGTAAAAAGATAAACATACTACACTCTCTTACAAATTCTATTATTACAGTTTTTATTTGAATATATGTATAGTATTTCACTCAGCTGCTTTCAGTTATTGCAATGATTTTGTTGACTTATAAAAATAAATTAAAATACACGTAATATGAAAAGGAAGCAAAGGCAAATTCATCTTCATTTTCCTACAAAGTTATTTATTATTACATCAATGTTCAATAAGTTATATTTTTTTAAAAAAAAAAGGAGTGCTGTTCCATAAGTCCTTTGAAACTCCATGAGATGGCGTTCACAGTATCGAAAATAGTTTGTTTTTAAAAAGCATCATGACTCACTAGACAACTGACAAGTCTCATTTACTCATATATAGGATCAAGATTGCTTTTTCACCTCAAAAATTCTTCGTTTAACTTTTCCGACCGATGAGGTCAACGTCACCTTCTGTGTAGAGAATTTCAACGGGATTGCTGTTTGGTTTCTGATGCATATTGATTAATCCATGTCTCATCGACAGTAAGAATTCGACATAAAAGGGCGTCGACACCTCGATGGGGCAGCAATCTAATTTTCATTTGCAACAAATGATTACCAAATCAGAGCTAACTTATGAATCAATTCCAATTTTGTTTTGGCTCATTTGACAGAAAGCAACATCCAATGATAACAACAATTTACCTTAAAGACGCCATCTGTCTTCAAATACAAGTACTATTTTAGCCATCCTAGTGTCTTTCAATTGCGCATACGATAGACATGTCAAGCTTATCAAGTACCAATGTCTTCAAATTTGCTTGGCATGGTGTGTCTAGAATGTGCGGTATTTACTTAACTATCAACCTCATCCTTTGATCTTGGCTGAAAATTAGCAAACATATTATCAATGTTAAGAGAATATAAGAGTTGGACAGAAGTTGGTAGTTGAAAACGCTCATTCAACTCATTTTTACATAGATAGTTGCTAAGTGACTGCTAATATAATTATGTGTGATCGTGTACTGGTTCACTGAGTAATACTGCTTACAATTTAATACGAAAAATAATTGTAAATTTCATAATGTACCAAGAAATTCAGAAACATTGGCTGGTGCTCAAAACCAAGAGAATTACCATATTTCTCTTGATTGTCCAAAATTCGAATGTCAAGTTTCTTGAAAAATATTGAATGAAAGATTACACATATGCTTCTAAACAGCAAACTTTTCAGTATCGATTATGCAAACATATACAAGCGTGGGGGCTTTATATTTAGAAATACTTTGTGAGCGTACGAGTCAATTTTTATCCATCAATCGTTCACATACGATGATGAGTTTCATGGTATGTTTTGACCACATTCAATGAAATTAAAAATCAAACTGATAAAATGAACAACCACGAAAGCTTAGATAATGGAATGATGTAGTAATATGTTGGGAAACTCGGGGCAGGGGGACATCAAGTGCGTTTTGGGTTTTTTAACACTTAATGTTATTAATTTCTATTCGTTTCTTTTGGAAATAAGCAACCGAAAGTAAACAATCTGTTTACTCTGAATGGCATTTTTTAGCCATGGAGATTATATCTAT